>LGRX02010617.1:0-18951 GCA_001247695.2 Cymbomonas tetramitiformis
GGAGGTTCTCGCGGCGGGAGAGCCCGCACCGGCGGAGGTGGTGGTGGATCCGCCCCCAATCTCAGGGAGCCCCGCGGCGGGAGAGCTCGCACTTGCGGAGGTGGTCGTGGAGGAGGCCGCAATCACAAAGGGTCCCGCGGCGGGAGAGCCCGCACCGGCGGAGGTGGTGGTGGATCCGCCCCCAATCACAGGGAGCCCCGCGGCGGGAGAGCCCGCACCTGCGGAGGTGGTCGTGGAGGATGCCGCAATCACAAAGGGTCCCGCGGCGGGAGAGCCCGCACCGGCGGAGGTGGTAGTCGATCCGCCCCCAATCACGGGGAGCCCCGCGGCGGGAGAGCCCGCACCTGCGGAGGTGGTCGTGGAGCCGCCCGCATCCGCGGATTGGCCGGGGTGGGCGAAGGCCACGTTGGAGCAACGTGTTGCTTTTTATCCACGTTGGGTGCATCACTGTGATCTGCCGCGGTGCGCACCGGTGGTGTACGTGGCGGGGGATGGGGTGCATGGGAAGGAGGGGTACACGGCAAGGTCCAAGGGGCGTTTTGAGAGGGGATCCGTCGTGTATCACCAAGGGCACAAGGGCGCGTATATTGCGGGGACGATCTTGCACGTGCGAGAACGTGGGTGGTTCACCATATGCGGTGGGCCTATCCACGGCAGAAACGCCACCCCGCACCTTACGCACATCTTCCGGATGAACCGGCTCAACCAGGGGAGCACGGATAAGGCCCGTGGTGCCGCCCACTTCAAGACTGAAGAGGGGTCGGACATTGTGTACGAGTGCGCGAGGGTCTTCTTCCCGAAGCTCCTCAACCTGCACAAGTACAAAGGCTTGGAGAACGGTACGGCATTCTCTTTGTTTGTGTGAAGCGGTACTCTTGCGGGGCGATGCTGAGCATGCTTGCGGTGAAATTGCTTTTGTCTAAGTGGTAGCCCCCAATTTCATTTTGACAAGCTCGACGTCCGATTGTGGGCTCTTCACAGGTGTCTCTTTGCCTCCGATCGTGCGGCAATTGACGGCAAAGGATCTTCAGGGTGACACCTTCGCCTCGCCGAACTACACGCAGGATGACTACGTCTTCGTGGACATGCTTGCTCGGAGGGAAGTGGGTGCGACTGCAGAGCCGCAGGGTGGTGCGTCGGCGATTGCCGTCCCGGCGGAGGACGAGGGCGAGGACGTGGATACCGCCGGCTCCCCACCGAGGAAGAAGTTGAGGAGCCAACTCACGGGAGCCAACTCCCAGGGAAACCCGTGGGCGGTAAGGTTGAGCCTCCCGCGGATAAGGGAGAGGTTGACGCAGCAGCCGGCGGGTAAGGGCACGAGTGAGGGCGGTAAGGGCATGAGCTTGGGTGGCGGTGGCCCTCAAACTTCAGCAAAGGGTCAAAAAAGGAGGAGATCATCTGCTGGCAGCGGAAGCATGCCGGCCTCGGGGCGTGCGTCAACGAGGGGCGCGGCGCCGGCATCGTCTGACTACGGCGACATCGGCACATTCTCAACATTCTCAATTTGCTCTACGCATGATTTACCAAACAGTGGTACCAGCCCTCCTGGGCGCTGTAACAGAGGCACCGGCTCTCCCGGGCACGACTCTCGACGTGGCCAGAGTTGACGAGATTGGATTAGCCTGCCTCCAGATTGTGATGTTGTTGGTTCGGGTTGCCCCAAGATGGGCTTAATTTAGGGTTTTAATTGTATCTGTATTCTGCGGTATGCCTCACTGACTGCTAGTTTCAGGAGTTACCCTGCCAGAAAGGACAGGTTCTCCTGTATGATGCTTCTTTCCACCGAAGCCGAGTAGGTGTTTGTTTCAGTTCCGTGACCACCTAGTTCGCCAGTCACCACCCTAGGTGGTGTGCTGGAAGTGACGCCCCGACTGTCATTCCTGTAGTTAGGGTGTATGACTGTCACCGGTCCCGGAACCCTAGACCCCGAACATATAACGGGAAGACTGAGGATTCTCACCGGTTATCTATTCTGACTATCTGTCTCACCGAATATACAGTCCAGCTAATATATTCAGCATGACCTAAATATATAGACTTATCAATAGTGACTTGCAGACACTTAAGTGATAATTTGTCAAATGGTTTATTACTTACTTAGGACTGTCAACTCCTTAGATAACCTTCAGCGAGTAGCTTCAGGCGAGACTTACTCCTCGGTTCGGTCGCCTGTCCTTGGCTGTTGATCGCGTTGCCTACCCACAAATGGGTCTGCTGGAGGTCTGCTTTTTATCTTTGGATTTATGACAATACTCTGGATGGTAGTAGTACCATCCAGATACTAAGTAATTAGAGCAATGCTCATAGTAATCTCTATCAGCTATTTGTCAGATATCAAAGTGAATTCTGAATATACTGATTGAGACATGCATCGAAGTGTGATCAATTTTCTGATTCAACTGTCAAAATGCATAAGTGGAAGATGATGTTGCTCCAGCGATATATGAGAGTGCATGGACAGTGCTCAACAGTGACCAGCTGTTTTCATGAGCACTGTATATTGCCTTCGGGTCTGGAGATATCTCCATCCAGCCCTACAGCATGTGGTTTGATCCTGCTCCCATATCTATCGCCACCACTGACATTCCACACGCACATGTGTTTGTGGAATGGTATCTATGCATTATACATACGTACTGTTATATATAGTTTTATAGTGATGTGCATCTGATGGGATGGTATACATAGTAACTATATATTGTATATGTACTTACTGATTGAGTACACTACTGAAGTAAATTGATATAAGTTAAGCATACAGGTTTGTATGTATACCAATGGACAGCATATCACAAGTATGATGTATATCAATATTTTTAGTATACTGCTGTAATCCTGTACATCTCATCATGATGAATGACGACTTAAATGATAAATTTTCACAAGTAGCTCCGATGAGTATCCAACTTGATTAACGGGCGAATTCAGATTTTGCAGTATAGGATCAGTACGAGCGCGGAAAGTGCCATAACTTCTACGTTAGTCACCTACTTGAGATGTATGAAGTATTGGTATCCATATTTGTGAGTTGAGCAAGGTCCCCCAAACCCGTAAAGGCCACCAAACTCAATATATTGAGCAAAAGAACTTATCGGAAAGTGCAGGGGTATGAGTGCCCCATACTAAAGGGTAGGGAGGAATGCGTGCATGCACTCCAACCTAGCGGCATACATGTATGCTCGCGTGCTCTAGGTGTAAGCCGTGATGTAAAGTAGATAGTTGCGTGTGTGCTTTGTCAGGCACGCGAAGTAGGGGCACGAATGGATAAGTAGAACGCGAGATATACCCCAAAACGTATGCGACACCAACCTGAAAACAGTATCAGTATGAGAGTATATCAATTCGCCCTTTAAGTGTTAGCAGGAGAACAGATGTCCAATCCCAAATCCTTCGTCATGGAACAACTGTACTAATTCCTGTCTTAACAATCAAGACTGGCATCTTATACTACTTGGGGTTTCAATATAGCACTGGACTTGCAAGTTCTAGCAATATGTCACGGTAAATAAGTATGTATGACAGTATGCACATCCGCTATCGTGATCAGGCTGTATGCGTGCATGGCAAGCAATAATGCATGGATGTATGTATACCAAGCACAGTAATAGCAAAGTATTTGTGCATGTATACATGTGTGCTGGATTTATACATGTATATATCTAGCTTGATCGCATGTATATTTCGTGCACACAATCACAGTATGCCATGTGATAGTGATCTGTGATAATAATGATAAGTGTGATAACAATGACCATTCATTCACAATCACAGCATTTATGTGTATGACGATGACGATATCGCACACTCGATCTCTGCACAGTATGTGTGTGTGTGTGTAACGATGATGCTATCGCACACACTATCTCTTCGCAGCATGTATGTGTATAGTTGGGCCTTATTTTATCATGATTCGATCTGTCGCTGTATGCGCCCACTTGGTGCGATATGGTACGAACATCGAGATTTTACACACTATGTATGCGCGTGATACGAATTGTATATGTCGCATGTCGATCTGCATGCTGATGCATGCGTCGCACGGTACGAACTATGATCATCGCACATCTGCGTTGTACGGTACGAACTATGATCATCGCACATCTGCGTCGCACGGTATGAATTATGATCATCGCACATCTGCGTTGCACGGTACGAATTATGATCATCGCACATCTGCGTCGCACGGTACGAATTATGATCATCGCACATCTTTATGTATACTGTACGGGTCGCGCAGTACAATTGCGAATGTCGCTGTCGCTGATGATGAGATTATGTGCATCTCTGTCGCAGTTGATGAGATTATATGCACTGACGCTCATTTTTCATATGCGCGCTTAATTCTCGCACATCGTACCATACCCTGCGATTATTGACAGCATTCATATATCGTGCGCACACCTCGTCACAGTATATGCTGAATGTGATTTATGTCGCGCCGATAATTTTATGCACAATTCCGTTGATCGCTGACGATGTATTGAAGCGAAAGTTGTCGTGCATGTGCAGATATTCGACGGTATGTATGCGAACTCAGTCGCGCTGTATACAAATCAATATACGTATATGTGTCAAGTCTGCTGCACTTGAGTTCTCGTTCTTCGCCTGAGCGGAAGCAATACCACTGTCACGGTTCGCTATGCGAACAGTATGTGTGACGCTGTTGTTATTGAACGGTAACAACTAAACGCAATATTCTGGTGGGTGTATGAGTGCAGCAGTCTGTTGACCAGAAGTGCTTGCTTGAGCCCAATGCTCCTCATATACTTCCAGTGCCCTCACGCATCTCATGCGTTACCACCATCGGGTTGTGAACCCGAGGGCACTGGGTGAACTTCCCGCATCGGCTGGTCGATATAGCCTTTGATGCTCGCATGCTGTTCAGTGCATGCTTGAAGCGAAGACGCGTCTTATCAGGACACTTCGGTTCTTCAAGACTTGTCTTGCTTCGCCATCTCGATGCCATATACTTGGCCTCTCGATGACAGATGTCACTCACCTTAGGTGGATGACATACATTATGACTGTACATGTCATAGTCGACCGTACTGACAATACTCGACGACTGTATGTCATTATGACATATGACATGACATGCAATGGTATGACATGTATGCCATGTATGATATGTATGACACAGATGTCATCGGTCATATCCCTGACAGAGGCTGGCAAATTGAGGGTGCCTAAGAAAATCGACACAAGAGTGGTCGACAAGAGCTTCTTTCAGGAAGCTAGAGAAGAAGGCGAGGTTTGCTACGAGCCCTGTGGGGGTCTGTGTGCTAGGTTGGAGATACTCTTGCGCTGCGGCGTCAAGGTCAACAAGTACCTCTACCAGGACATCTCAGTGCCCAGTCAAGCGGTAGCAAGGGCAATGTGCATGGCACTCAGTCGCCGACATCCTGACCTGTTTCACGCAGGGGCTTTTCACCTAGAATAGTTGCCCAGCAACATCGAGGACACCAGCCTCGATGACCTCGTTCATGCAGAAGCATTGCGGGGAGACCAGTGGGTCATGGTATGTGGCTACCCGTGTCAGGACCTATCACCAGCGGGCAAGCTGGCAGGTTTGGAGGGCAAGCACAACAGGCTGTTCTACCAGGCAGTGCGAATCCTTTCGACGCTGCAACAGCTGCAGCCTCAGCGACCGCCAGCGTATGTGTTGGAGAATGTCTCCCCACTGTCGCACCGAGAGAACACGAAGATCAGGAAGGAGGTGTTCCCTATCATCAACAGTGTGGTAGGCCAGCCGGTATCCTTTGACGCAGCGCGCGCAGGATCGTATGCGCATCGCCTACGAGCATATTGGAGCAACCTGTTCCAGAACCACCAGTTCAACCTGGTAATGGAGGTGGTGGACAGGCCACCAGACAGATACGCGAGTGACATCCTACAACGAGGCTGGAAGCCGCGCAAAGTAGTCACTGGGGACAGGAAGCCCCATTGCATCGCTAACGTGGTGGGAGAACCCATGCGAGTACTGCCAACTATCCTGGCGACGCAGAACTCCCGAGCCTTTCGTGCCCCACGTGCAGGTACGGTGGTGAGGAGAGGTGACATCAAGCAGGAAGGAGAGACCAGAGAGGTCAACCTGGACGAGAAGGCCATTGCCATGGGGTACAGCGCGAGTGAGTTGCGCATGGCTCGGGGCATGAGTGTTGAGGAGTTGGCTGGAATACTTGGCCTCGCCATGGATCGCAGAGCTATGGAGCTGCTGTACGCAGTTGCGGAGGTCAATACGACCAAACTGCCAAAGAGCCAGGAAAGTGAGGAGGAGGAGCATGGCGCGTTAGTCGCCATACCCATTGTGGGGTCTGCTAAGGTGACAACCGCTTCAGAATTGGCACCGGAGCCGGTGCAAGCGCAGCTGGCGGAGTGGGTCACCAGGTCCAGCGACTACACTCAGCAGGTCGCCCGACGCCTTAGTCACCGGGACTGGGAGCAGCGATTGCAGCACATGTGCAGTCAGGGGCAGACAAGTACGCAAGGACTGGGCACAGCGGACGCAGTTCCACGTCGCCGACAGTGGAAGCTCGCCTCCATGGAGCTCGCGGGTTACAAGGCGCGGCACCGTCAAACCTTCTCGAGGCCTGGGGACAAACCTGTGGAAGCGAACTCGGCGCCAGAGTGAACACACTATTCGATGAAAATGACATTCTCATGTGAAAATGATATTGCCTTATTTACCTCATGATAGGATTAAAAAGCCGCATTTTAACAGTCAAGAACATGCAAGTGCAGGTTGTGCATTAGATTTAATGGTTTTTATGGTACAAAATTGAGGTCAAATGCACTTTTTCGAAATCTAGGAGGAGTGAAAACACAAAGAACTTTTGACTCAGAATCTATATACACGTTATACACATATTATTTACATGTTTTTTTTTCGTCTTGCTTTACGCGTCCACTTCAGGTGCTACCGCTACCGCTACGCAATTATCAAAAGCTTCGTCTTCATCGGAATCATCCGATTCATTCAAGTCACCTAGGTCCTTGCGCGTGCGTTTGGATTGTTGTGCAAGCAAAGCGACGACTATCTGCGCGTATTATTGCTCGTTCGGTATACTCCGTTCGGGGTCATTCGCATCCACATTCCATGCCAGCACTATTTCATTCTTATCGAAAGTCTCGGTAGACGGTCGGTGCCCCGGTGGCGCTGCGAAAGCTCCTGGGTGACTCGCAAGCTGCTTGCCGAGGTGCTTCTTCTTGGTGTCGGTGTGCTTTTGGGTTGGAAATAGCGATATAGCAGCTGTTGAGTTGACGGATAGCGCGCCTCCACCTTCACCAAGTACAACGGATCCGACCATTCGCTTCGCTTCAGTTGTACGCGGAACGCGAACTTGTCGTTTTCTGATTCCACCGCGAGAGCCACTGCAAAGCTGCCAACTGTCATCTGGCCGTAGGTGACCTCCCACTGGGCGTTGTCCACGTACTGCTCTGCTCGCTTTTGGGCTCGACCTTTGTGTTTCCGTTTACCGTTGTACACTTCTATCGGCGCTCGATCAATTCGGCGTTGGATGCGCACCGGTATAGCGGGGACGGCGGCAGCCCCGGCAGCTTCTATCGCCAACGCGGGCGCCTCTATCAGTCGAATCAAGGTGGCATTGCGCTCGATGGCGATTTTCTCGGGATGCTGGAAGGGTATCGCGGGCGCTTGACATTCTCCACCAGCAGTTAGGTGGCGCTGTTTCTCGATGACATCCTCGCGCCAAAACTTTTCGTGCACCTCCGTGAGCTTTGTGCCAAAAATGTCCTTCAACGCCTGTAAGGTATGCTCAAGCTTTTCGATGCCTTCTTCGGTAAAAGGAATCGGCTTGATGTATCCAGCCCCCGTGACAGGGGGTGTAGAAACAAGCTTTGGCAATGGAGTCTCGGGTAACCATTTGGGTGAAATGAAATACTCTTTGTACTGCATGCCCACTTCGCCGTGCTTGTTCTTCTTGAACTTGAAAGCCTGCTGTGCCAAAATATTGTGGCAATCGAAGACGTGACCATCAAACCAAGAGCTGAAGTCGAAGATCTTCTCGGTGTGCTCGCATATTACACCATCCGTAAAGCATTCTTGTGCGACCTCTATCATCTCGTCGAGCGTCCAAGCTTGCTTGCGTCGTAGACGCACGGAGAAGCGTGAAAACATCTGGTCAATGTTCTCGTGCGTATGTCCCACCAACATAAAGTTGAGTTTCACCTTGCGAAAGACGTCCGTGTGCACCAGCCAAGCTGCGTATGCCAACATCAACTTGCTCTTGTTGGTGCTCACATTGTCAAGCTGTACATACAATACTTCCGGCATCGGGTATGAATTTTCCCCGTCCCCGTTGCGTCGATGCTCTTGAATGCGGAGGATATCCCGGTGCAAAACGTTGACAAGGAAGTTCGCATCGTCCTTGAAGTTGGCGTAGTTGAAATCCATGAAGCGGCCCACGTTCTCGATCATGCTTCCCATGTTGTGCACGTCAAGGAAGTCCTTCGAGAGTCCAGATGTTTAGGGATACGTCGAAAGTGTGGCAGTCGGGTGGTCCACTGCGTCATGCCATCGATGATCACCGAGGCATACTTATGCCAAGTTTTGTTCATGGTAACACATGGCACCCATGACAGTCGGTAAATGACCATCTAGGAATCGGTTCTTCATGCCAAAAACGATTGTTTGTTCGCGCGAAAAATTGAACCGGACAGTGCGGCGGTCTCCGCACGCGGAGCGGTCCGACGTGGCAAGTGGAGGCGGCGGGCATCCAAATATTTGTTTTTAAGTGTTTCAAAAAACATTTTCTGGTCTGGACCTTCGCTCACGACCTAGCAGCACCCTGTAAGAACGCGTATAAGGTGGACTAACGCGCAGGTATGAGCTATTTGCGTACTGCCCAGCTGTGTGAAACTAGGAGAAATCTAAGAATTGGAAACATAGAGTGGTGAAATGTTTTGCTGAGATTGTAGGTTACCCCTTTTTAAAAACTTTTGGTGTTAACGAATGTTAAGTTCGGGCTTGAGTTAATAGGAGTTTGACGCGTTCGCTGCTGACACGAGGGCCACCGCTTAAGTCCTAAAATTCCGCCCGCAGGCTGGAACTGCTGCGGTGCACTCTGTGCTGCATCGCATGTGCTCACACTTGGTCACAGCCTTTTTTTGCCTCACAGGAAGGTTTTTATCTTTTTACTTAAAGGGAGCAGCGCGTCCAGAGAGTAATTCTCTGGCGGGACTTGTGCGTCCTCGGGTCTAATCGCCCCTGCTCCCCCCTCTAACTCTGGCGTGCTTTGTTGTGTGCAGATCCGCTTGCAGAGTTTAAAAAAACTCCCGAAAAGGTATACCAAAGGTATATTTTTTCGCGGACTGTTTCGAACTGAAGAGCAGCCTTTTTTTTTTCAGTTAACGAAAACTGTCATTATTCGTTTTGCGGAGGTCAGAATTGTTGAGCGCGGCAGCGCCGAGAAAATAGTAATGAGACTGCAGCAGGCTCAGTGCAGCCTGCAAGCCTCATCTCTTTACCTTAGTTTAGTTTGCCTAAGGCACAGGCCTACTTGCGAGTGCATATCTTGGCACCATACTCCTGCTGGGGTGAGTGGTATTTTTGGGGCTGCAGTCTGAGTATTGGGCGAACGCCACTCAGCTTGGGTTTAATTCCCAACAGTCCCGGGAGGGGGGGGTGGGGATACAAGTGCCGCTGCTGAAGAGGAAACTATTCCCCTTTTGCGGAAGGATTTGCGACCGTCTAGTATTACATAATAGAAGGGAACACACCATCCCGTTTGCTGCACTTTTGATAGGGAAACAAGATGCAACCCTGACTGCGATTCAACACGCAGTGAGGGAACGATGCGCTTGGAACGGTGTGCCAAAACAGAGTGATATTTTTCGGGACTGTAGTCTGAGTATTGGGGCTCACCCCGCTCAGCTTGGGTTTAATTCCCAACAGTTCCTGGGGGGTGGGGGGGTAGCCAGAACCGACGGCGACCGTACGCGCCGTCGATTCCACAGCCAACAGCACCGAGATGCCCCGTTGAAGCACTTATTAAATAGATAGATAGTCACGCACATAGCCTGTGTATTTTGTGTGGCGTTCCCTTTGTGTTTGAGGGAGGCACTATCAAGTGCATAGGAAAGGTCCGAGCATCCGTTGCATGGGTTGCTGCTGTTCACTGTATGCCTGAAAATGGTTGGGATCATCGGCATCCAGTTGTGTGAGGCTGCCGTATGTTTGAGAGCTCAAAAAGCATAGAAACTAGTTGTATTATATGCACTCTTGTTGTAGAACTAGGCTTGGATAGGTTACCTTGTTGGTATTATTATTATCATTTTCATTCTTAGCGCGTTTTCACGAATAACGTATCTTGTGAACCAATTTGAGGTTTCAACACTCCTAAGACTATTTGTCATACCTACAACTTTTGTATGTACATATATAATAACGTTAGCACTCACATAGCACCAATTTTCACACTTCCGACAAGTGCAGGTTGCCAACACGCTCAAACCCTAAGTCATACGTCCTACACCCCCCTCACTTTTCCATTTGCTGCACAACAAATGCATTCGAATGAGCCAAAATGGACGTCACCATCGTTTTTGGCAACATCGAAATAGGCAATATTGCTATTAGTATTGTTGGCATACATTGGATAATTCTCCAAATAAAACCCAAACCCCTAGATGGTCATTTCGACCCCCCCCTGGGTGCCATGTGAATGCTCTTGGTCATATTCGCTTTACGACCATGTTTGTAGAACTTCTGGCGCTCCGCTCGTGCGATTGCATGATGTTTGTTGAGAGGCCCGTTGTATTGCGCTGTGCAAGATACACAAATTCGGGTCAGTGAACAAATTACATAAGCATATAAACACATCACAAAGCTATTCATGAATATTCACCTTTTTGAGATTTGGTTAAGCCTTCCTTCAATAACTTGAAGGACGCGCAAACATCGCACTGAGAAAATCGGTTCGTCGATGGAATCTTGAGCCACTTCCTGCAATCTTCGTCAAATATTTTGTAGAAGTAACTGAGAGAGCATTTTTTCCTCTCCTCATTCTCTTGCAAGCCCTCGTTGTACTCGTCCCACAGCTCTTCGATGGTCAATCCATCCGAAAGATGAATCGGTTCTTTGTCAGGTTGGTGTTGTCCGTATTCGTCGGCGTATTTCTTGAGCCATGCAACGACCGACTCGCGTTTCAGAGAAATCTTGCGGTTGTCCTCCTCGTACGTCAATCCATGAACAAACGTGTGTCGGCCCTCGAGCACGCGTGTCCGACAGTCGTGAAGATACCCGTAGCTGATGCCGTAAGCCATATAGTCAGGGAAGATATCTTCCGTTGAGCCGGTACGGCCCCAAATCAAAATTTCCTTCGGCCCGCCTTCGGTCCGCCCGGTCCGAACTACAAAATGCCCGCCGCAGGCGCGAAAATTTTAATATTAAGTATGGGAAAATGCAAAAATCGCAAAAAATTTCATCAAAATTTTAGAAGTTTGCGCCAAATTGGTTCGGCCCCAAAGCAATTTCTCTTTCGGCCCCTCTTCGGCCCGGGCCTCATTTTGGCGACTCAGTTCGGCCCGGGGCCGGCCAATCGGGGTAAGATATCTTCCCTGCATATAGTAGAACTTAAAGCACACCTGTTACAAAACAAAAGACACCGTCACTCAAAAATTATTAACAAATTATCCAAGGAAACGCATAAGGGTTTTTATAGGTTGGCTGGATCTAAGACGCTTGGGAGACACCCCCAGCACTGCACGTCTGCAGGCGGGACGGCCGTCGCGTGCTCGTCAGCACTCTCCGTCACGCCTTAAATCTGCGCAACCTACACCCTTAGTGGGAATCGAACCCACGAGTGCGAGGTACATAGCCTAGCGCCGTACCAACTCGACCAACGTCATGAATGTGTACTTTATGAAATTTAGATAGAAATTTATGATACAATATTCCACAATCCTGTGATGAACAAGATTAGATACACAATCTATCACAAGGTCCAAGAAAAATTTCGCTTTGACCAGAGGCCGTTCATTAGCTAATGAACAGTTCCCGCAGCCAAAGTGTCTATGTGTGAGTCGCGCTTTGGCCAGAGGCCGTTCATTAGCTAATGAACGGTTCCCGCAGCCAAAGTGTCTATGTGTGGGTCGCGCTTTGGCCAGAGGCCGTTCATTAGCTAATGAACGGTTCCCGCAGCCAAAGTGTCTATGTGTGAGTCGCGCTTTGGCCAGAGACCGTTCATTAGCTAATGAACGGTTCCCGCAGCCAAAGTGTCTATGTGTGAGTCGCGCTTTGGCCAGAGGCCGTTCATTAGCTAATGAACGGTTCCCGCAGCCAAAGTGTCTATGTGTGAGTCGCGCTTTGGCCAGAGGCCGTTCATTAGCTAATGAACGGTACCCGCAGCCAAAGTGTCTATGTGTGAGTCGCGCTTTGGCCAGAGGCCGTTCATTAGCTAATGAACGGTTCCCGCAGCCAAAGTGTCTATGTGTGGGTCGCGCTTTGGCCAGAGGCCGTTCATTAGCTAATGAACGAGTTCAAAAATAAACATACCTGCTTCTTGGCCAAAAAGTATTTGAAGTCGAACTTGTCCTCAGATCGAAAGCTGTTTTTTAGCAAGTCCTTCACGAAGTATTCCTTTCTATCTTTTTGCGACATGCTGAAAATATTTTCGCGAAAAGACTGAATATCTGCGGATGAGAAAGATAGACAGCAGTGCGACTTGCAATTGCACTTAATGGTTTCTGCCATTGATATACTGTCAGCCTGCAAACGTCGCTGCTTAATACTAATTACGCCTGTATATTGTTTCTTGCGTATGTCGGATTCGTACGGTTTGCGCACGACAATCTGCTTGTTTACTTCACCATTTAAACAAACAAGAGGGTCTTCATCCTCAAGAGGCAAGTCCAAACTTGTCTCTGAAAATTCTGTATCAAGTCTGCTTTTTATCTCTTGTAAGTCAATTTCGCGCAAAGCGCGTGACCCGGAAACGCGTGAAGAATTAGAGCTAACTTCCGATCTACACGTCAAAGGCGCGTTCCAAAGGACCAATTGCGTATTTGCGCTCGGGGCTGTGCTTGGAATTGGCTCATGATTGAAAAAGTCAGCCCCTATTTCCATAGAATCTTCAATAACTATTCTCGGGCACGGTTTGCAGATAATCTCGCAACCTTCATCAAAAGGAATAGAAAACATATTTTCGTCAAAATTAGCCGTCATTAGCTTATGAAGCCGTTTTTTACGTTCTGAAAATGATATGGACTTGCGAGTCAACGGAGAATTTCTATCTTACTGAATCGATCGATTCTCGATTTCAGCGCAAATGACACCAGGATATCTTCAAATCATATCCTTGATCTGAACAGACCGAATCAGGAAGCGACAGCAAATGTCATTTTTGACAAAAATTGTCATCGATATTTGACATGTCATTTTCAGCCGCCAGAAATGATTTACAATATTTTGCTAAAGTTACATCACTTTTTTAAAGTTCTTTCACACACACCCCTTTCACAGTTGACAGCCAATTTCTCTCATTTCAGTATGGCGACAGCAGAAACATTTCAAGCACTGAGGGATAATCATATTTTCCAGTTCTATCTTGGCAACAAGTGGAGCATTGTTAGAACGCTTGAAACCGACGATCCTGCAGACACCTTGCAAATAGTAATTCACTCAGATGACCCGAACGAGAAGGCTGAAGAAATGATTTACAATTTTCCCCAAAACACCTCTCCGACTGTAGCCGACGGTAGCCTCCTTCCTGAAAAACGCGTAGCGTATAGTATAATTGAAAACCAGACTCCAATTCTGTATTTCGTCGCTCTTAGGAACAACAAGCTTACTGTAATCGAACTGGACAGCGCAAACTTTGAGGAAACCCTGAGCCTTCCAAGGCACACGAATCGGCTTTCGGCTTTTCAAAGTTTGAGAAGTAGGGCAGAACAAGAAGGAAAAAGCAAGGAATTCTATCTAGCGAGCTATGTAAACGTGGCGTGGAAAGCGTCGATTACAGCTGCTCTCTGGCAAAGCAGGAGGCCAGCGCCAGTGATTGATGACCTCGGCATTGGTGGCGAGATACCTGTTGTACAGGCTACGGTACGTCCCTTTCGCGCCGTGAGCCTGGACCGGGGCGGAAGGCGTTCATTAGCTAATGAACGCTTTCGGCCTCGAAACGCGCGCCCTGAGCCTGGACCGGGGCGGAAGGCGTTCATTAGCTAATGAACGCTTTCCGCCTCGAAACGCGCGCCCTGAGCCTGGACCGGGGCGGAAGGCGTTCATTAGCTAATGAACGCTTTCCGCCTCAAACGCGCGCCCTTCAGCCCGTACCGGGGCGGAAGGCGTTCATTAGCTAATGAACGCTTTCCGCCTGGAAACGCGCGCCCTGAGCCTGGACCGGGGCGGAAGGCGTTCATTAGCTAATGAACGCTTTCCGCCTCGAAACGCGCCCCCTGAGCCTGCACCGGGGCGGAAGGCGTTCATTAGCTAATGAACGCTTTCCGCCTGGAAACGCGCGCCCTGAGCCTGCACCGGGGCGGAAGGCGTTCATTAGCTAATGAACGCTTTCCGCCTGGAAACGCGCGCCCTGAGCCTGCACCGGGGCGGAAGGCGTTCATTAGCTAACGAACGCTTTCCGCCTTGAAACGCGCGCCTTTAGCCCGTACCGGGGCGGAAGGCGTTCATTAGCTAATGAACAGTTTCGTCTTGTCCCAGGCTGCCAGGAGAACGGATGTGCAGCGTGCTGCCGAACGCGCCCTTCAAGGACCTGGTGGCTCCAGAGCGTATACTGGAGCGGGCGCTAATGTGGATATGTCTCAAGTGGCCACCCCATCTGAGGCAAGGAAGGCAGCCGAGGTGGCTGCACATGGGTGGCACGCTAAGCTGAAAGTGGAGCATGCAGCAAAGATGGAATATGAGGAGAAAGCAGAGCTGTGCAGGCAAATCGAGATGGAGCACCGGTGGCCGAATCCCATGTCGACCGACGAGGCGGCGGAGCAAGGGAGTGTGTTTCGTCTCCCCATTGAATGCCTGTACCACGCGACGGGGTACGAGGCCTGCCGGGATCAAGAGAGGGGCTGGGTGAACGAGATCAAGTCCAGCAGGAAGGAGAACCCGTGGGCCCCTTTCAATGCGGGTCTTGTTGCGATCGACGATGTCAAAACCCGTGCCGAATTCTCCCTGAAAAAAGCTCTGAGGGGAGAATACAGAGGCAAGGTTTTTGGGCACCAGCACTGTTATCAAGCCACCGACGAGTGTCACGAGGAAATCCCGTTGGAGATAGCCTTCGCGTTCTTCGAGAGCAAGATCTACATCGGTCTCACGCCTGACATGATTCGGTTCTTAGGCGAGATGCAGAACCAGATCGACCAGAAGACGAAAGGCAAAGACAACACTCAGTTCATGCAAGGGCTTCGTTCGACCCTTTTCGAAAAGCATGGGGTCGTGTACAAGGTTTACCGAGAAGCGTTGATCTCCGAGTTCGTCGCCAGCGTCCCCGAGGACACCGAACGGGGTACCTCTTATCAACCTGGGTATTACGAGGTCGGAGGGCTGGTGGAAAAAATGGCGGAGTTCGAATCAGAGCATGGATTTTCAGTCCCGGATCCCGAGAAATATCCCAAGGGATTCCAGTACATCGAGGATGTGGAGACGTCTGAGCGCGAGGGAGACCCTGATGCACTCCCTGCGGTAGAGGTGACGGTGAAGACGCTGGACGATGACATCAACGCTCACCTCGATCGGGTCACAAGTTGGTACCCCGTAATGTCTCACTTGAACCAGTCGATGGAGACGCATGTGAAGGAAGTAGCGATGTCCAAGCATTCTGTGTTCGGCGGCACGCAAATCAACCACTACTTCATGCACTGGACAATTGCCAATTTCCGGCCGCAGACGTGGGACCTCTGCGTTAGCATCATGGAGGCTTACAGAAGGTTTGACCTGAAGGGCATGAAAAACCCTTTGGCTTCGAAGACCAAAAAGCGCAAGGCCTCATCTTCGCCCGCTAAGGGACCCGCCAAGAAAGCTGGCAAAAAGGGCACCTCCAACCGACAGGTAAATTACTTTTTACTTCTGCTTCAAACAGTGTTCTCCCTCCCAAAGCATCCTTTTCTATATTTTAAGACATGCTAAAAATGTTTTTTTACTTACAGATGGAAGACGAGGTGCAACGAGGAGGCGGGGACCACGGAGCGGGCTCGTCTAGAGGGGCAGGCATTTTGGTGGAAGAAGCTCAGTTTCTCCACAATGCCAAATCCATGGGTATGACGTTCTGGATTAACTTGGGCGGCTTGGCGGGGGAGGCGGAGTTCGACAAGGTGGACACGTATCTGCGCCTGATTATCAACAAGGAGTTGTCAATAAAAGAGTGGGGCGTGATGATAAGCCAGTTCAAGAAGGAACGCATGGTGCAGAAGCACTTGGTGTCCGCGGCGGGATTGCAAACCTGGGACGAATTCAAGGCCGAGTTCACCCCCTACTGGAGCTCCCAAGAGAAAATCGAGTCGTTGATCGGCTGCTTACCTTCAACTCAGGGGGGAGCGCGCCGGGGGGGGTCTGGGGAAGTTCCGCACGCGATCTTGAATTACGTCGAGAACGCGCGGGCGAATCTCAAAGAAGCGCAGGCGCCACGCGCGGCGCACATCCAAGGCTTGCAACAGATCGAGGTGAAAGTCGACATCAAACTCTATCGGGAGGCGCGGACCGACGGGCCGGAGCCTAAGGTTCCAGGAGAGGCAGGCCTGGAGGACGACGAGCCCACACATGAGACGAACGTGCCGATGTTCCCTCGTTGGAAGATCGTCAAGGGCAGCATGAACGATATGAAGGACGTCCCGAGGCTGCCCTTCACGGGGACGATCATCGACTGCAATTACGCCCTTGACAAGGAGAAGACTCCCGACGCGATGACCAAGGAGGAGGTGCAACCGTTCCTGGAGTCTTTCAACGCCAAGACCACCGCCCCGGCATGGACAGTCGCTATCTTTTGCGGTTTCGTCCAACAAAACGATTTCCTGGAGGTGATTGACAATTACTGCTCCGGCCGCGCGGAGCGGTTCTTCTGGCACAAGGGGAACGTGAACATGAACCCCAACAAGACCGTACGCTACAATGACGTTGAATGTGGCGTCCTGGGGTACCATGTAAAGAGCGATGCCCAGGGGGAGTCTTCTAAAAAGCCGGAGTGGATGTTCAACTTTGATTTTGGGGAAGGTGAACGTGTGAGCCGCGCGTCACTTTTGCGCGGCTTCCCGGTTGTGCACCAGATGTTCAAACGCGACGGCAAAGTCGTGAATAACCATCAGAAACCCCAAGCTCTGTTGATGGAGCTGATCCAGTGCCACATGCTCGGTGACAATCCGGGCAAGACGGATGAGAACGGCCATCCACTCAACTGGATTCTCGACGCTTGCTGCGGCGTCGGCTCGACGTCCATGGCCGCCATGAGGTGTGGTATGAACGCGATCGGCTTCGACCACGACCAGTACATGGTCAGCTCTGCGCAGCAACGGCTGATCAATTTCCACGCCGAGCCCGATCAGCATGCCGAGTTGAAGCCCAAATCGAAGAGCGAACCGACGGCGAAGGGGAAGGAAGCAGCCACTGCCGAATCTGAGGAAGAAGACTTAGATGAAGATGAGACCGAAGAGAATGCTGAATAAATTAGCAGGATTTGTCGACCGCCCTGACTGATAGTATCAGTCATGCCTCGACGGTATAGGGTGAAAAGTACTCTGCTCGTAAACATTTGAATAAAGAATGATACATGTATGCATATTTCGGTGTTTTCATTGTACGCATACTGCACTTTTCTAGCTTGTTGCATTTATGTATCCCTATTTCGCGCATAAATATCACTAAACCCTGATTTTTATGAAATATATATAAATCCAAAAATGACATATGATAATGTCATTTTCATCGAATAGTGTGTTACAGTAAAACGCGGTCTATAAGAAGGCGGGCTATAAGAAACTAGCCGCTAGTTTTTTCGCATATTTTAAGAAGGTCGTTAAGAAACTAGCCGCTAGGTTACCAACTGATTGACAGCTCAATTATGCCGAATTAAGAAGTCCGGCACGCTAGAAAATGGCCACCGCTTTGTAATTTATACCCAAATTAAGAAGCTAGTGGGGTTGCATCCCACATATTGATAATAGCAAATAGTATATATGATCGACCAAAGTCTGAACAATGAGTTCGATGTGAGCTGAACACTAGGTCGCGGCTCTGCCTGAAACAATGCGGACACTTGGCTTCCAAAGTTATCTGCAGCTGGCAGAGAGAGTTGCGGAAAGTGCAGAGTCAGTGTTTTTTCGTCAGTTTCTGTTTCCGCGATCACTGTGTCTGTCTGCGGGTCGAGCACTACTAATTCCGCGGTGGGTTCGATGCTAGAGGACGCTCGGGTGACAACGGTGCCATCCAACAATATACGCTTCTGCTCTACATATTCTGAAATATCCAGTATACCATCATCGCAAAAAGCTTTGATGTCAACCAGCTCGGTGCGCAGGTCGTTCGGAATGCGGTAAGTGTCGCCTTCTGGTAACGAAAACAGCTTGCACTTCTGGGCTTTGAAGTCGGCGCTCGAAAGTAAACCATCATCTAACAAATGTTTCAAAGCCTTTAAAGACGCCTTCGTTCGCGTCAGCGTCCATACTCTAATCGATACACAATACTACGTACACAAAAAAACTGCAAGCTGCAGCTGCAAACTTTGTGAGGCGCTGGGTAATAGTCTAGTAATAGTAAAACCTACTGCAGAATTAAGAAACTCCGCGCTGGAGGGAGGGTCAAACATTTCCCGTCTCAGAAGAACCTGAGCGCTGGATCGATTTGCGATGTGCGGTTTTAAGAATCTCGGCGCTGGAATCCGTATTTTCAAAGGACTCCGATTGGCGCTAGGAACTCAAATCTGACACCCACCCAATAAGAAGCTAGCCGCTGGCCATTTATCCCCGCCTTCTTATAGACCGCGTTTTACTGTA
>LGRX02010618.1:0-40623 GCA_001247695.2 Cymbomonas tetramitiformis
TGTACCACCGTAGTACGATTGGTATGTACCACCGTAGTACGTTGGATATATGCCATCGCAGTACGCTGGGTATGTGCCATCGTAGTACGTTGGGTATGTACCACCGTAGTACGTTGGGTATGGACCACCGTAGTACGTTGGGTATGTACCACCGTAGTACGTTATATGTGCCACCGTAGTGCTGGCATGTGCCACTCCAGAGTACGTTGGTATGTGCCACCGTAGTACGCTGGGTATGTGCCACGAGTACGCTGGGTGCGCCACCGTAGTACGCCAGCCACCGTAGTACGTTGGGTATGTACCACCTGTGAGTAATGCTTTGGGTGCCATCGTAGTACGTTTGGTATGTACTACCGTAGTACGCTGGGTATGTGCCACCGTGGTACGCTGGGTATGTACCATCGTAGTATGTTGGGTATGTGCCATCGTAGTACGCTGGATATGTGCCATCGTATTGCGTTGGGTATGCCTAGACGCTTTGATGCTCAGGGTACTTCGGAGCAGTCTCGATGAGTATATGTTATAGTGTAGGTGCACGGCGCACATTTGTGTGCCGATTTCAGTATAACCGCGCTGGGCGCGATTATACTAGTACAGGTGCGCCTGGCGCGGTTATACTGACCCCCTTCGGAAGAATCGCGCCTATCAGTATAACCGCGCCGATTCTAGACCTCATTTCAGTACAGGTGCGCCTGGGCACCCATACGGTACCTTCCCCCTCTCCTCCCCCTAGACATATCTCTTTGGGGGGGGTTGGGTAAATGGTTTGGGTGTGGTTTGGGTATGGTTTGGGGGGTGTCGGGGTGTGGTTTGGGGGTGTTTGCACCTACACTATAACATATATATGGAGGCGGATGAGGATGTGGGCCAGAGTGAGGCACCGGGGCTGCGGTGCTGAGAGTCCATGACCGATTGAATGGATTGGGTGAAGGATGTGTCATGCGAGGGTTTGTCGATAAGATGGGGGCATGGCAGAAGGCTCTCGGCGACGATTGTTGCGCTTCTGAGCAAGGAGGCGTGTGGGGCGCAGCGGTCACGGACGAGGTTATCCAACGGTTCGGGCACGAGAAGATGGAAGTGGAGTCACAGATCAGCGAGGAGCAGCGACTGGAGATGAAGCAGGCCATGATTAACCGGCGCAGAGAAGAAGACCGGTATCGGCATGTCATGGAGAGCATGCTCGTCCGCGTGCAGGAGGAGCTGACACAATTGCACATCCGTTGTGAGAATGGTGTGCAAAATGCCATACCTCAGGATGACGTCCTTCAGCACGGCGGTCAGCAGATCGACGAGGGGTACCAGGCATTTGGGGATTTGCCTTTACCAGAGCCCGGCACCATAGAAACAAATGAAATATATCAGGGTCAATGGGGAGCGTTGCAGGACGATGATTCCCTGCCTCTGCCCCCCAGCGAGTATCCTGGGTTTGGGCATGATGCCTCCATACGAACCATGGCTTCTGGTGATGACGATGCCATACAGCTTTGAGCGTTAGGTAGAGTGCGTGTTGATGTGGATTCAGAAGTAATCGTGAAAGGAGTGCAATTGAGGTGTGTAATTGATATGTATGATAGATTGAACTAAATTATTGAAGACACGTGTGCAATGCAAAAACTCAAAGACACAACTCCCTCGCCCTTTCTATAATTAATAATATGACTCGGAATCGGAGCTAAACAGACCACAGGTTGTGTGACCAACTGACACTTCCCAGATTACTAAGCGCAGCCCGAGACGTGATGCAGCACATAGCCTGCATTTCTCATTTGCGTCTCACTTGCATTTCTCATTTGCGCATTCGGGTTCTTGCGTGCAGTGACAAGCGGTGCGGTTGCCCCAAGAATTTGCCGGAGAAGGACGTGGACGTACATTATTTATTTTAGATACACACATACACATCCGCACGCGCACGCGCACATCGTCCTGTCAAGGTACATGGGCATGCGCATGTTTGCCTTTGAAATGCAAACGACATGTTGCCTGCAAAATGCAAACCAGCTTGAGTGTGCTGATGAGAAATGGACGCTTGCCGCAGCCATCCCGCATGTGGTAATGTCAACACGCGTGCGCCGCTGGCCTTGCAATACATACTCTAGCAAAATGCGACAAACCTGCAGCATAGCTCGCGCCATATGATCACCGAGAATTAAGTCACGGATTTCGGCTCGACCTCCGTCCATAATTGCCCTAACTGGATATGCAAGACGCTTGTGTGTGGGTAGTGTTGGTGTTCAACAACCCATTGCTCAAACCGGCTCCAATGCTTGGGGCAGGAGAGCAGGAGATAAGATAAGTGCATATGCATGTACACTGTTGGTGTGGGCAAATAGTACATATATAGACAGATTATTACTGACTGTGCAAAAGCAAGTGGCGCATGAATCTGACCCTTTGTCAGATGAATCATGCACTTGTGGAGCTCTGCAGTGGGAATGTATTGTTTTCTGCAGCGAATGTACAGCTCGTTTGTTGAGGTGCTCGAGCGCAGTTCTTAGCGAGTTCTTGCGGCTGGAATGATTATGCGGCAGTTACGTATAGCCACGAGACAATTTATATGTTATAACACAACTACTTTCACGTGCAGCGTCACTCAACTGTTATCAGCATCCTGCTCGCGACAACTTATTTCACAGACTGCGTTACGACCACAACTGTCGATGTGACAGCTGATGAGAAGAAATATTGACCAGTGACAGTGGGTCAGTCGATGTGACATCTGGTGATGAGTGGCATTGACCAGTGACAGTGGGTCGTCACCTCAGTTGTAGAGGATGCAATTTTGACAGGAGGCATGCCGACAAGGATGTGGTCAGCTGAGAAAGGAGGACGAGGCAGAATACTAAAGCAAGACGGCGGATTTGCATGAGAGGATACACCGTAATTAAAGAATGGTTAACCAGGGCCTGAGAGAAGTGAACTCGCATTTCGGATGCTCCTGTGGAACCCAAAGTTTTATGGTAAATTTCAAGCGATAAAATGGATTAAGGGCAGATTTCTTTTTGGAAGTTTACACGACATTTGTGCTAAAGCGGGCTTTTCACGACATGATGAGGGGGGCGAAATAAGCCAGCATCTAGCGGACTGGCAACCAGTCCGCATATCACAAAGCAGCGGAAATGGGCCTAGAGCTGCTCATCAACACAGCTCAGGAGAGCCCAAAGGCTTGCACGAAAGCAAGGGGCGCCCTTGCCGGAATGCATCGGTGCCGACGCGACCATCGCGCTCACGCCGCAGCAAAACCTGGCGCATCTGGTTTTGCACGCCACTCGTGCAGTGGCAGCGGCAGCAGAGGTTTGCCTTCCCGGATATTTCAGCGGGCAAGCAGAGCCACGACTGGCTTGGCGACTACATCGACTTTTCCGCCTCCTCCATTTACGCAAGGCACTACCCGCACGCAGGGGCCTAGCCCAAGAACGCAACGACGCAGCACGCAGAGGCAGAACGCGATGGAACGAGCTGGGGAGCGGAAGGATCCGCGCCTGCAGCAACGGGATTTCTCACGACTTCCTCCTTTACGCCAACCGTAGTGCCAGGCGGTAAATTCACATTCGGCAGCGTCTCTGGCGGGTCAGTTAACCCCCAGGGACGTCAGCCAGTCCGAGCCGTCATCTGGCAGCGGAGCGGCCAGCAATTGATTCAGCGAAGTTGTTCAGCGCGAACCAACATCTGGTCAACCGCCCTCCGTCTCCAGGTGAGAAGCGCAGCGGAGAGCCGACATCGGTGCCGCCAAGCCCGCGCCGCGAATCAGCAAAAAGGGGAATGCTGCAGAGCAGGGGAGCCCCTGGGAATGAGGACATCGCCGACCTCGACTACGAGAACCCATGGGACCAGGCGGACGGCCTGCACGCTAACATACTTGACGCCTGCATTACGCGCGGGCACACAGGCCGCCTGCTGCTCCCATTGTGCGTTGTCACCGAGCGTAGGTGTATGCTAAGCTAGCTTAATCTTTAACAAGTTGGAGTAGGCCCTCATCCTGCAGCGCCTCCCGTTATGAGGAATGGCTGCGGAGATGCTGCTTCCATGACATTTGCCGTAGTAGAGGGGATAATCTCTCTAGTTCACTGGACTTGGTAATATAGGGAATCCGCCGTAGAGGGGCAGGCCTGACCGCTGTGCACCTAATGACATCACGCCTGCTCCATTCGGAGGAGTCACATATTTTCTTGTTCGTTTCCCAGGCCCTAGGCAGTCGGTATTGTCTCAAAGGACTCGTTATTGGTTTGCCTTAGCAGGCCAACCGAGTGGCTATTAATAGGGAAAACACCATTACTCTCATATCTGATGATAATTGGATGATGGGAATACTATTTGTTCACTCACTGTATTACAACAAAATTGTGTACTGATTGTACAGCACATCCGTTAAGGTGCTGTAGAGCAGTTATTGAGTTCCTGCTGTTTGAATAAGCATTATACAGTTATAGTAGCAGCGAGATGTGTTACTGCACAACTTCTTTCGTGTGTAGTGTCACACAACTGTTATTCCCAGAAGAGGCTGCCGGCGCCAGGAAGAATCGTCCATTAGGCAAACTGCTCGATCCCCTCAATCTACTCATCATAGCACTTCTATCCATTGATGCGACTCAATCAGACTAAATGCTGCATATGTATCAGTCTATCAGGTCAGTGAAATTGACAGAGGCAGATGCATCTTCCGGTGCAGTGGGGCCACATCAGATTCCTCCTCCGCACTGCATTTCGCTCCTAAAAACATCTATTGCCCCGGCATCAGTATTGCCACCTCTTCTTTGTGTGGAATTGTCATTTTCTGATGGAGATTCCAACGTTCACGACGATCCAGGCGGCGAATCCGTCACATGCGGCTCCTTGATGGCACCTTTTACATCCACTCCCCATGCATCCACCCCAGCCGCCAACCAGCACGCTTATCACTACCGCGCCACCCACGTTCGTCAAGTACAAATCCGGTTTCCTGATATTGACAAGCACACACTTACCAACTAGATCCGGCGCAGCCAGCGCCCCGCTCGCGGCATTGAAACGCTGCCACGAGTTAAGAGTGTCAAACAGCATTGCTTCGCGGGCAGCCCGCAGCAATTGGACTGCTTCCGCGAGCCAAATCGAGCACGTGCTTCCGAACAGTGGCTACCGTAGATCACGGCATGCACCAGCAAACGGCTCTCAACAAAGAGCTACACACCACCGCGCACTTCGCGGACCGCAGTGATCCCTGCCAAAGGAGTGCCCGATACACAGACAGGCACACCATTTGCATGGGGCTCACTTGCATGACGGGAAGAGACTGCTGGAGCTGCCTTGGCGTGAATCGGGCAAGGGCATGCAGCCGAGGCGGGGGCACCGGACAGTCGAGGCGAGCGCACCGGGCAAGGCACTTTGGATGATGGCACAACCCATGCAGTAACCCTCCTCGTTGTAGAAGACGGCATATTGGCCCGCCTAAATATGCACCCCTTCCCCACGATCTCCTTTAAAAAACAAATAGCCCTTTGCGAAATGAGGGTGAATAGCCGCTAACCCCCCCACCTTTCTTTCACCACCTCCTACTGCGACGATGTGAATTTAATTTATCAAAGTGATATATATTTTTGGCAGGAATTGACGGCTGCATTGGGTCCCCCTCTAGCTCCCCTCCTTTTCCAAATCCTATATCAACAATGCAAACTGAATCCACTGCAACAATGCAAATCTTGGAAGAATCGACGATCTCACTTGGCTACCGTCGGACCCCCCTCGATCCGATCCCTCTCCTATTGGTGCGAATCGACGACCTCATTCATCTGATCGTTTATGCTGATTCAATCGCAACTTATTCTCTTAATCTTACGGATTTCGTGACCTCGGATTTGGAAAATTCAGTTGAGAAACGACGATGAAACGAATCGTATCAATCCAAGATACAAATTATGAATTCTATTGATCGGCACCGTATCGACATTTCCCCGCAATATCAATTCACACATTACACTCGAATGATACACTCAACTTGACAAATTAAGAATGAACAAACAGATGTCGAATTGCAGTGAATTGAAATATACTTGGCATTTACCAAGTAGTGACCATCCAAGTGGCGACCGTGCGTTCATGATGTGACCGTGTCCATGGTGTGACCATGTTCACCGCCGTGGTCACATCATAGGACGCCTTTTGGCAACAAGCCCGGCGTCGAGTCCCAGGCTCCCCCCGGAAGCTCGAGCAATCGAAGGTGCTCAACGATTCTTCGATCTTGAATGGAGATTCACCTCCCCAACGCAGCGATCGTCAACCGTCAAGGGTGGACGCATGGACCCCCCTCATGCGCAATACCAATTGAAATCTGTTGAATTCGAGATCGCTCCTCAACCCCCTCCTTACGTCCATATCTAACACATCACGCAATCCCCTTATGTCCTGATTCCATGTGCGCGCGCGCTAAATACGAGTGGATCCACACGCAACCCTCAGCATCCCTGCAATGCATAATGCAAAAATTACCCATTTCCTGAGGAGCCAAGCTGGATCAATCTGTTATAGAGGGTCAGAGGGGTATAGTGGAGGAGAGAGGGGTATTTGGAGGGCGAGGGGACCATAGTTGGGGAAAGAGGGATGCCTGGCGTGCTTTGGTTGGGCACGCGGCAGTCAGCGCACCGCAAGTCCTTGGTCATCACCATCGATGACCACTTCTGCAGATTCGCCTCCGGGTTCAAACTGGATGGAGCAGGTGTACATGTGGGCTCCATGCCTCACCTGCGCCTCTCAGCCCCCCGCGACTGCCACTCACTCAAAGCTTCACTCCACGGCCTTGGGATCGCTCTCAGGTGAAAACGATGCTGAGAATGAGAAAGCGGTGCCGGGGTGACACCTGCCAAGACACGGCAACGGGCAAGTGCAGCCAGCCTGGCGTGGTCAGATGCCAGCGTGGCATGGCAATATATCAGCCTGGCGTGGTAAGATGCCAGCCTGCCAGGGTAATATATCAGCCTGGCGTGGTAAGATGCCAGCCTGGCAGGGCGGTTGTTGAGAATAACGTCTGTGGAGGACGGTATTCGGCCCGAATACCATCTCACTCGAGATGATTACCATGCATGTCTGTTCTAGACCGTCTGACCAAACTTTGACCGAAATTGCCCGAGCCGCTCACCGTCCGATCTTCAAAATTATTTCAAACTTATCGAGATCTCGTCGAGGAGCTTCCATCCGTCCGGTCAGAATTTTAAATATTCTTCTGGAACATCGTAATAAAGGTATCTGATACTACGGACATGGATAGTATCACCCGACTCGAGGGCATTCCATCCATGCGCGAGACGGCGTTCTCAATAATCGTCCTGCCAGGCCAGCCTGGCATGGAGCCCATCGGCGAGCCCGCTCCATCTCCCTCCTATAAATGCGTCACTCGCAGCGAGTGGCTTGGCTGCATCAGCGAATGGGAGGCAGAGAATAGATTTGCAGCTTGACGCCGATGGAACCCGTTTGAAATGCTGCCACACTCCCCTTACGCCAGGTGCACAGTGAACCATTTTTGCATACTTCACTCTCAATCTCAAAGATAAGTGGTCGGCAAACGGGCCAGTTGCCGGTGCCAAACCTTGCATCGCCACCCGGTCTCGACGTGACTGCAGTCGTAGCCGCCGTTGGAAGCCAACGACCCAGTGACCGCCGCTGTCCTGTGAGAGCAGCCATGCCACCACTCCTTCACCTCCGATGATTCACGATTCCAGATTTCCCTGGTGCCGGCCTCCGGGCCCACAGCCACGCCGCCACTGCCTCATGCCCCACGGCCACACTGCCACTGCCTCCGGGATTCCTCGCCCGCCTGCCCTGCCTAACATCGCTTCAGCATGAGTTGCGTTTGGCGGGAGTGAGCACGAGATGGCGGCACATTCTCTACGAACTCGAGGCATCGATGCGACGCTTAAACCACGCCTGCATCTGCCGGATCTCACAGCCTCGCACTGCCACGTGGCAACACACACACACACAGCCTTGCGCTGCCACGTGGCAACACACACAGCCTTCAGCAGCTGCACCTGGCGCGTGCAACCAACCGTCACAGATCGATGACCAAAGAACGCCATTGATTTCTCTCCCTTCCACCGAGCGTCAGCAACAGTTCAGACACAATGTCATCCCATTCCCAAACCCTACCAACCCCTAGCAAACCCTCTGCCTCTGCTGACGCTCCTGCTCCTGCGGCGGCGGCTGGTGTGGGATGCGGGCTTGGTCGAAGCAGAGTGCAGCTTCCTCGAGGGCTCAGGCACGCCGGGGGGCGCCTTACCAGCTGAATTCCCCGCACTGGAATCTGCCCGGCACGCGCGCGCATCCCTCCCCAGCCCCCAGCACACACCCCCATTCGGCTCTCCCACAGCCCACAAATCTGCGAGACAGAGGGAGTGCAGACCCCCTATGGAAGTGCGCCCCACAGGCCCTGAGCATCCCCTCTCGCCAGTGTACAGCACACCCACAAAGCACAGCGCGCCGGAAGCAGTCCTAGGCCGCCAGGAGGCGCCAGCTCTCGCAGGGCAGAGAGCTGCCACGTCAGCGCAAAGAGGGCGCATGCCTCTGGCCCGAAGCAGCTGGCATCTGACAGAGGCGCGCATGATGTGCACGCCCGCGCCTCCAGCCAGTCAGACAACCGCTTCTCAAATACGGAAGTCGGAGATGAGATCGGTGGAGACTCCCCGGGGGAGCTCCCTGCAACCCTGGTGGCTGACCGTGCTCGCTATATTTCAGAGGAGAGCCATATCGGGCTTCTTCATGATTGGGTAAAAATTAAGCAACAAACACCTCCTCCAGTGAGCGTCTCGGCGGTTCTGATATACGATTGCAAAGGGCGCGTTGAGGGCGGGCTACAAGCTAGTAAGCCGGTTAGCCGGCGTTGAGGGCGGGCTACAAGCTAGTAAGCCGGTTAGCCGGCGTTGAGGGCGGGCTACAAGCTAGTAAGCCGGTTAGCCGGCGTTGAGGGCGGGCTACAAGCTAGTAAGCCGGTTAGCCGGCGTACTTTTTCCAGGCGGCCAATAAGCACAAAGAAACATACAAAGATCGCACCTATTACCCACCTGGAAACAGTCCGCCGGCTAGCTGGCCTTACTTGTCACCCTCGACTGGCCTTTTACAGTCACATGTCAAATCCGCTGAGCATCCCATTGGTCGATATTTTTTCTTACCTCTATCGCTGTGATATAAACACTATTCCACCATATCCGACCAAAAATGCAGAAGGAATAAGCTGTGCTATTATTTAAGTCCCAAAAGCGTGGCTTTTTTTGCAACATCGGTGGATACACAGTAGATGGTCACCTAGAGATGCCAGGCAAGGCTCCCTCACGGACCCCGGGCTGGGCATGGAGCCAATCACCGCAACACCCGGATGGCAGCAATACATTCGAAGGGAGAACATACGGGCCCGCACACCCATCACCACCCCGCCCAGCTGGTGGGCCTCCCTTCCCCAAAGAGTACGTGTGCAGACAAGGCCGAGCGCGAGATACCTGGCCGCGAAGGCGTGCGCTCCCTGCCCCCCTTCCAAGGTACACCCTGCGGTGAGGCAGGGAGAGGCAAGGGGTGTTGGGGTGCGCACCTGTTCCGCAGGGTGGGCATGTTGTAGTAGTCCTTGGACGCGTACACGATGTTCCTCTGGACGTCCTTGGCAGCGACGTACCTGGCGTGACACGTGGCACACGCCGGAGGCGCAGCAGCTCAGGGGCACGATGGCTCGGTGTCCCAGCGCTCCGTATGCATCGCTGTGGAGATGTGCCGCGCCGCACCCCTGACTCCAGCCAATCAGAGCGCTCCCCTGCCGCGCGGAGGCCGGGTGCACAGCCTCTTGCTGCGTGCTCACGTATGCGTCACCGTGTGGTGATCCCATCTGCTGTGCGCTGTCCCCTCAGATTCGTGGCCGGGGGAGGTGCGGAGGCGGGCTTGCCCCTGCACAGGTGGCGGCTGCGAGGCAGGGGGCGGACCACGGGCCATGGGAGAGCCGCAGGCCCTGCCGCTGACCAATCGTGTGGAACCAGAATCCCCGGTGCTTTCCCAACACAACCCCGGTCTCGTGCTCGACGATGTCGCCTTCCTCCGTCCCAAGCTGGGCCTGCGACCACGCTCCGCCCCCTCTTCCCCTGATTTCCCCCGGATCCCGGACGCAGGCAAGGCGGAGGGGCTTGGAGAGGGGGTGGGCGAGTGACCATGGGCTGGAAGGTGGGCAGCTCTACCGGGGCCATGCGTCCCCCAGCGATGGGCCTCACACAGAAGTCCTTCTTCATCGGGCCGCCACCATAGAAAGGAGCCAATGGGGGGACTGCGGGCGCTGGATGGGGCGGGCATCACGGAGGAGGGCGAGCGCGCACTGCTTGGGGCGAGAAGCGCCAGCCGTAGCCGGCCCACCACACCACCCCAGCGGATGAAATACGCATGCAGGAACGTTACAGCTGTACATCAGACAAATGGAATCAACCCGACCCGGGGGGCGTTTTGTGCCTCGCTCGCACGGGCCGCATAAGGAACTATTTTCAATCGGAAGCATCATTCAAGAAGGGGGAGAGAGCCATGGGAGAGACTGGTGGGAGAGGAGGGGGTGAATGTGAAGAGAACAGGAGAGAGCAAAGGAGAGTTACCATACTGCAAGATACCTGGAGACAGTCTCATGACACAGCTTGGCCATACCAAGATAGCAAGCACGCCCAACAGCAGGCAGGATCGCAGCCATGGCTCGCAGCACGCATGGATCACTGCCAGGAGCGTCACACGTGACGCACCCCGGGCACAATAAGCCATTTCTGGCGGCACGTCTCACCAAATAGGCAGAGCAGGCGTGGCCGGCAAGGACAAACCATGGAACATAATGGGAAGCAGAAATGAATGCACACACACTGAATGGCACGAGATCCGCGGACAAAAACCAGCCCACCATCATCCCAGTGGAGTGAGAAGCATTCAGGAACAGGGCGGGGCCGTGGCAAGATACCCTTTGCTTCGACACATCCCAAACCAAGCGCAAAGCGAACCCATCACAAACACGAATCACAGCCGAAAATGTGGGGTAGCTGGGAGCTCATCCAGCTTTGCACCGCAGGTCCGTCATGGAAATATTCCAATCCGGTGCTCAAGCCCAGGCAAGCTGACAGTTTTGAACCAAACAGGGGATCCCCAGCTCCGGTGCGGGCAGATGCACCCATTCACACACACCCAAGCAGCTACAGAGGAACTCAGGTGGCCTAGTGAGGCTTAGGGGGGGGCATTCTTCTCTGGTTAGCTCTCGAAGTGTGCGCTGAAGCCTTGATCCCGGGCGTGGGTACACAGTGCAGCCGGCCTTCGGTGGCTTTCTGGTGCCGGCGGAATCAGTCCAAGGATAAAGCACACACAACATATATGGACACTGACGTGCAACTGGGCATGACTGCCGCTGCTCCCTGTCACAATGTGGCCTGCTGCGTTTGGTGGGACGGGGCGGACCCAGCAAATGCGCGGCGTACAACGCGTGTAAGCGAGCGTCCGATGCCGAGAGTCTGCCTATTCTTCAGCAGGGGGCGGCTAGACTCTGAGAGGAGGGCGCGGGCCCCACCTCGATGAACTCGGAGAAGCGCACTTTGCCCAGGAAGCAAATGCCCTGGCTGTCCTTGCGCAGGCGGTTGGGCAGCAGCAGGGCCGCCGCCAGCTCCCGCACGCGCGGCTTTGGCAGCTGCCCCAATGGGAACAGCGCCATCTGGAGCTGCCTCTGCTCACCACCTCGCAGGCCCACCGGTGCCACGTCACATGCACCCACCGTCTCCAATCGGATCATGCGACCTCCACCAAAGCCAGCGAGGGGTCAACGCCCTCCTGGGGATCGGTGTGGGAGGTCGTGGCAGCTGGGGACCTGCAGGCGACCCTGGGCCGTCAAGGGAGCTGCGAGCAAGTCAGGCAAGTCAGGCAAGTCAGGCAGGGCCTTCGACCTTTTCCAGCACGCATTAGTCAGTCCGATACAGCCCTGGCGGGCGGATGGCACTGAGGTCCGACTTGCACCGCCGTGCTCATAACAAGGAATGCACACGCAAAAGCGTTGAGGGAGACGATCAGCAGGGGCCTTGCCGCCTATGGGGTGACCCCATAGTTGTAACTTGGAAGCATCCTAGCATATGGGCCGATGCAATACAGAGCATCACTCGCCCAAACCCCCAGAACGAGCGCCCGGTGTGTGCAGGCACAGCTCTATCTTGTGCCTGTGCATCACCGGGCGGCAGCGGGCTTGTAGCGAATGCGGGTCTCGGAAAATGCCGGCGGCGGGGCAGATCACGGGGCTATGAGAAGGCCCACCCACCTGCTCCAGCTTGGCAAGGAAGTAGGTCTGATCTTTCTGCACATGCGCCCCGCAGCCACATGTCGGCTCTTCACGTCAGGCATGCAGCCACGCCTCAGCCCTTCACGTCAAGCATGCAGCCACATGTCGGCCCTTCACGTCATACATACAGCCACGTCTCAGCCCTTCACGTCAGGCATGCAGCCACATGTCGGCCCTTCACGTCATACATACAGCCACGTCTCGGCCCTTCACATCAGGCATGCAGCCACGTGCCGGCCCTTCACAGTTTCACAGATTGCAGCCACGTGGCCGATGGCCAGGAGTCTGGACTCCAGGGCTCCCTGGCCAGTCTGGACTCCAGGGCTCACTGGCCAGTCTGGACTCCAGGGCTCCCTGGCCAGTCTGGACTCCAGGGCTCACTGGCCAGTCTGGACTCCGGGGCTCCAGGGGGTGAGCCGTCGAGGGCTGATATCGGCCGCGTCACGCAAACAGGGAGGCATCCCTCCACAGGGGTGGCCGTGAAGGTACGGCGTTGCGCTGTCACGTGCCACTGAATCCAACAAAGAGGGGCTCACTCTCGCCACCGTGGACAGTTCTGACTCGGTGGCATGGAAAGCGTTGTAATGTGCTGGCAGGAAGCTCCGGCGTCGCAGGGAACACCGCAGCAGCTCCGGCGTCGCAGGGAACACCGCGGCAGCTCCGGCGTCGCAGGGAACACCGCAGCAGCTCCGGCGTCGCAGGGAACACCGCAGCAGCTCCGGCGTCGCATGGAACACCGCAGCAGCTCCGGCGTCGCAGGGAACACCACAGCAGCTCCGGCGTCGCAGGGAACACCGCAGCAGCTCCGGCGTCGCAGGGAACACCGCAGCAGCTCCGGCGTCACAGGGAACACCGCAGCAGCTCCGGCGTCACAGGGAACACCGCAGCAGCTCCGGCGTCGCAGTGAACACCGCAGCAGCTCCGGCGTCGCAGGGAACACCGCAGCAGCTCCGGCGTCGCAGGGAACACCGCAGCAAGGTGTGTGAAGGCCATTGGCGAGGGCCGAGCTACAGAAGGGGAGGCTCTCACTCTGCTGTCCGCGCAAAGCCCCAATCGCGCAGGGGAAGCAGCCGACTCGGGCCTAGCGATATTACACCATCCCCACCCCGCCAGCCCCGCCCGCATCTCCCCCCTTGATGACACGGAGAACAACGGGAAACCCTACACCTATCTCCCAATCCCTAGGAGAGCTCGAGGGGCCTGGCTATGCAATGCGCAGGAGGGGGGCGGCTAGGGGGGCTCGAGAAAAAGAGGAAGGGGTATCAGCAGGGGGGGTCGAGGGAACCCTCACTTTTTGTCGCACTTTCCACTTCTCTCAAATCAGATGACAAACATTTTCAGGTTTTAGGTTAGCTTCAGAAATGACATGCAGCCTTTTGGGAAGATTCCTGCCAGACTCCTTCTCTCCCTTACATGGGGATTCCCGCTTTTACAACTTTCTATCTTTGATTTTACTGTCGAGGGGACAAATTGGGGGGCACGAATCCGAGGCAGAGGGTCTTGCGGAGGGAAGTAGGCTGCGGACGCGCAAGGGTATGAAAAGGGGAGGGGTGGGGGGAGCATTAAACAAAACGAAGGGGGCGAGAGGGTCGAAGGTGGAGCAGCACATGTCTGCATCAAGCGGCCCTCGCAAGAAGCATGCGCGCATTACGCACCGTTCGATGCGGGCATAGTGCCCCGACGCGACGCGATCAAACTCCCCGGCGTGGTGCTCCTGCGAGCATGCGCCACTCCTCCCGTCTCAAGCGAGACGCACAGTCGGACGTCTGCGACCCCCGGCGCCCCCTCCTAGCAAGCCACGAGAGTTCCAGTCGGAAAGAAGCTGGTGTTGCCACGCCTCGAAGTGTGTCGCGGGAGAGGTCTCGATTTCAGGTGCAGGAACCGACGCACCAAAGCCGACTGCCCTCGCGGCGATGGCCGCCCGGGCATCTGGGCAGAGGTCACCCCCCTTAAAAGGCATCTGCGCGGGGATGCCAGGGAACCTCCAGGAAATCGAAGAAAGCGCCGAACTTGATCCGGGAGTTGCACAGGATGTCCGGGTTCGGAGTGCGGCCGCTGCGCACTTCCCCAATCGTGTGCGACACCACTCGGTCCCAGTACTGCTTCGTCAGCGGCACCACCTTCAGCTCGACACCGGCCTATCAAACGCACGCGCCGCCCGCTCTACTGTCAGCGAGAACTTTCCGAGCACAGTTCGGGTTTCACACTCGAGTGCGCCCCGCAAACCACCGGCTGCCACCATAGCTGGATGTCAGTTCCAGGGGGTCCCACGCAAAAGGCCACAGGGGGTTCCCCGCAATAGGGCGCAGGGGGTCCCCCGCAAAAGGTGCTGTGTGCGAATGCTAAGCGAGATCCGGCTCTGGCGTGATGGAGCCCTCCTTGCGCCGTCCAGCAGTCGAGCTTTGTTCCATCGGTGCAAGAATTAATGGCTCAACCTTTGGCGGTCCGCATCGGCTTGGCCGACAGCCAGAGCACGGCGCACAGCAACGTCGACGCTCCCGTCAGATCTGTGCGCGGCCCTTACACGCCGCACCCGCTGCTTTGGGAATTCCGTAGATTTCCGTAGCTCAAGAACAGCCAGGTTCGCCGGTGCGCCGTGCGTGCCTCTATAGGCGCTCAGGCTTGTGTCGACACGCTGATGGTGCGCAGGCTCATGTCGACACGCTGAAGGTGCGCAGGCTCGTGTCAGCACGCTGAAGGTGCGCAGGCTCATGTCGACACGCTGAAGGTGCGCATGCTCGTGTCAGCACGCTGAAGGTGCGCAGGCTCATGTTGACACGCTGAAGGTGCGCAGGCTCATGTCCACACGCTGAAGGTGCGCAGGCTTGTGTCCACACGCTGAAGGTGCGCAGGCTCATGTCGACACACTAAAGGTGCGCAGGCTCGTGTCAGCACGCTGAAGGTGCGCATGCTCATGTCGACACTGAAGGTGCGCAGGCTTGTGTCCACATGCTGAAGGTGCGCAGGCTCGTGTCAGCACGCTGAAGGTGCGCAGGCTCATGTCCACACGCTGAAGGTGCGCAGGCTCATGTCCACACGCTGAAGGTGCGCAGGCTTGTGTCGACACGCTGAAGGTGCGCAGGCTCATGTCGACACACTAAAGGTGCGCAGGCTCGTGTCAGCACGCTGAAGGTCGCGCTGAAGTGCGCAGGCTCATGTCCAGCTGAAGGTGCGCAGGCTCGTGTCAGCACGCTGAAGGTGCGCAGGCTCATGTCCACACGCTGAAGGTGCGCAGGCTTGTGTCGACACGCCGTCGTACTGGGTCCCACGGCAATCCAAACCAAAGGCTGAATTAGTTGCAAAAGCGATGGTCAGTCTGATCGCGCTGGTGGGGGGCTGTGCAGACAAGGGCTCAAACCTGCTCGCTCACAGCCTTGGCAAACTCCAAGTCCTCCTCCCAGGGGCACTCCTGAGGGCCACAGCGCAAGCCGTTAGATCAGAAAGCGCTTGGCTCCTGATCGCCCATCTCAGGTTGCTGCACCTCCCGCAGCACCCCCGGGACTGAAGCCGGCGTGCAAGCCGTTAGATCAGAAAGCGCTTGGCTCCTGATCGCCCATCTCGGGTTGCTGCACCTCCCGCAGCACCCCCGGGACTGAAGCCGGCGCGCAAGCCGTTAGATCAGAAAGGGCTTGGCTCCTGATCGCCCATCTCGGGTTGCTGCACCTCCTGCAGCACCCCCGGGACTGAAGCCGGCGCGCAAGCCGTGAGATCAGAAAGCGCTTGGCTCCTGATCGCCCATCTCGGGTTGCTGCACCTCCCGCAGCACCCCCGGGACTGAAGCCGGCGCGCAAGCCGTGAGATCAGAAAGCGCTTGGCTCCTGATCGCCCATCTCGGGTTGCTGCACCTCAAGCACGGGCAGCGCGCTCCAAGGAGAAATCAGGATCGGCACACCTCGGTGCAAGGCCTTGGAGCGGGCTCACAGGCGCCACACTTGCCCACACAACACAGGGAGCTTCCAGCGTGTCGCAACGCTCCGCGAGATATGGATGCCGACCCCCAGGAAGCTGGGAACGGCCCCTCAAGGATCCCTAACGCAATGATCCTCTTGGCCCTGCTTAACACATGCGCCCCGGCGGGCAGCCATGATCCGCGCGCCCTGCCCGACTCGAGAGCTGGGTGGACGGACCGCCCAGAAGTTGCGGTAATCCTCGTGCACGTAGATCTGCAGGTAGAAGGCGGTGCAGTGATGTCCGGCCCCCTGTAACATACCCGAGCCCCGCGCCGCAGCCTGCCGCGGGTCAACCACCGCCGTAGGCCACGTCCCGCCCACTCTTCCCTCCTGCTTGAGTGCGAAGACGCTCTGGGCATCCAATCATATCGCCACACTCAGTGTACTTGGGGCACTCTATGGGTATAGCTACTGAATACACCTCCCTCAGAGGGGCGCCTGTGAGTCCACAAGAGACTCACTTATTCTGAGTGGCCGCTCCGCACGAGGCGACACCATTTCCCCTGGGGCCCCAAACCTCCTTTGTAGGGCCCAGCGGGGCGTGGCGCGCCTACCTGGAGCAGCCGCATGGCCACGCTGCTATCCACCCCCCCTGCAGCAAACACCCCCCTCCAACCAGCCCTAAGTTTGCCCCGGGTAGCTAGAGGAAACGGAGGGCTCTGAGCTTGGCGCACTGCAGGCTCTCAAAAGGGAGGCCGCCCTCGCCACACAGCCGAGAAGCAGAGCAGGTATCGGCTGACGTGAGGCTGACGTGTACCAAAAGAGGTGCTGCTGCTGACGCTTGACAGGGTGCTGCGGCTGCGGCGGCCGGGGCGACTCGGCGGAGCTGGCTGAGCGTAGGCGACTGGAGACATAAATATTTCTATATGGGATAAGTTGACAGTGGGGGTAGACTTTTCATTATAATCCAAATCGAGGGTATAGGGAATTCGATTAATTGCACAGGGGGCGTGGACATTTCGTTTTAATTCAGTTTGGGAGTAGGCAAAAGGACCCCGCGTGCTGTTCGGGGGAAGACAATTGAAAAGAAACTCCAAATTGGGGATAGAAAATTAAATTAAATCCAGATTGGGTGTCGACATTCCAAACTGCTTCTACCCCCATTTTGTGGAGTTTCTTCTTAATTCTCTACCCCCATTTTGTGGAGTTTCTTTGTAATTCTCTACCCCCATTTTGCGGAGTTTCTTTTAATTCTCTACCCCCATTTTGTGGAGTTTCTTTGTAATTCTACCCCATTTTGTGGAGTTTCTTTTGTAATTTCTCTACCCCCATTTTGTGGAGTTTCTTCTTAATTCTCTACCCCCATTTTGGGAGTTTCTTCTTAATTCTCTGCCCCCGAACAACACATGGAGTCGTTTGCCTACACCCAAACTGGATTAAAATGAAAGGTCCATGGCCACTGTACAAATAATAAAATCGCCTCCCCCAATGTAACATGAATGCCTACCCCCCAATGTAAACTTATATATATATATATATATAAGTTCCTAGGAGGCATATGTATGTCACACACCAATCCCGTGGCACGATTGTTCCCACCCCTTTCACGCCATTCCCAACCGGTGGGAGTTTCATCATTAAAAAGGTGTCACCCCGGCAATGCCGCCCCGGGAGATTGGCGTGGCGCTACTTGAGTGACATCCCACGCTTGCGCCACTTGCGCCCGGGGGGACGAAGGGCAGGTGGGTGTGACAATGCACTGTGCTCAGCATCATATATATATATATATATATATGTATATATGCCTCACCCGAAACCGCACCCCATACTGGAGGGTACGGAAAGGGTGAAGGGAGGCTGGAGGAAGAGGACGAGGGACGGGGGATGACGGGTTCACCGCTCAGAAGCACCGCAACATTGAGGCCTGGCTTGTCCGCCTCGCACCTGCCGGGGTACGCACCGCCGCTTAACTTCTACTTAGCAGGCGCACGGGAGCGAGGAGGCACTTTCAGCGGGTGCGCACGGGAGCAAGGAGGCACTTTCAGCGGGTGCGCACGGGAGCGAGGAGGCACTTTCAGCGGGTGCGTGGGAGCGAGGAGGCACTTTCAGTGGTGCGCACGGGAGCAAGGAGGCACTTTCAAAGGCAAGCAGGGAGCTTGAGGGAGGCACTAGCGGGCACGCGGGGAGCCAGGAGGCACTTTCAGCGGTGCGCGGGGAGCGAGGGAGGCACTTTCGGGTGCGCACGGGAGTGCAGCTAGCGTGGGAAGAGGCACTTAGCGGGTGCGCGCGGGAGCGAGGAGGCACTTTCAGCGGGTGCGCACGGGAGCGAGGAGGCACTTTCAGCGGGTGCGCACGGGAGCGAGGAAGATCCCTGCGAGCACTCAAGGCCTGATGATCGACCGACGCGCCACGACCTCGCGGCCTCCGTGAGCGACCTGTCGCTCGGGTCTGCGGCAGCGAGCACGGAGTTCCCTCGATGGGACCCAAGAATACTTCCTCAGGAGTAGGCATAACACCATGAAGGCTATGCTCTACGGACAAGCGTGTGGACGGCGGTCAGGAATGTGCCACGTTCTACGACCGCAAACGTCGGTTCGGACTATTCGGGCGATGGGACATATAGCCGTTGCGAAGAGGCAACCACCCCGAAATGTCAGTTCAGAGCAGCCGCGCCTGCGGGGACTTGGCGAGGTGGATAGGGCGCTGGGAGCGCACCCGAGCAGGAGCTCCGGCTCCTCGAGCCATGGCAGCTGCACGGTTCCTTCCGTGGACGCGAGGCCGTCGAAGTAGCTCGGGGGGTCAGCCTGGGTGAGAACCTCACTGGTAGCAACCAGAGCAGCCCAGCCGCGCCGACTTAGCGCCACCTCCCGCGCTGCTGCACCCACCGAGGACAACCTCCAGTGGAAGGAAGCCGGAGGTCCTACGGCTTCCGGGCGAAAGGCGCTTCGACAGAGCTACGTTCGCTGATGTGAAATCGGCTGGAAGCTGATGGTCGCCGACGTTAAGCAGCTGGTCTGATGGTTGGGTGGCCGCCTGAAGCCCTCACGTTTGCGAGACGAGTCCGACGTTCGCGTCAGCAGAACAAGGCGCAACAAGAACCAGCTCCCTGGTTCCGGCTGCGAGGCGCCCTATTCCCTGACCTCCACTGCTCGCTCCTCAGTCCCCGGTTCCGGCTGCGAGGCGCGTAGATCCCTAACCTCGGCGGCTCGGCTATCAACTCCACGGCTTCGCTTGCGAAGCTGCCTGCCGACACGGCGTCAGTATGTCGCTCAAGTCAGTCACACTGGGCGACCTCGCATCACGTGCTCGAGGTAAGAAAGCTTTTACCACCACGCGCGAAGTGTACTACCCCGCTATTGAAAGGTATGCGTCGAGAATAGCTTTTAGAAAGTGGTTCACATTGGTGCCCTGGCGGCCACGCTTTTCGCAACTGCATGACGAACTCGATTTCAAATGCCCCGCGAAAGAAAGGCGTACCTCTCTCGCAATATCTGGAACGCGTCTTCTGACGCGGGGGTATCAGATATCGAGGAGCGGAGCCGAGGAGAGCGAAGTCGCGACTGAGCTGCCGCCCGCCTCTCCGTGCAGTGATGACTTAGCCGGCTTGCGAGGGGCGTGCGCCTGGGACCAAGGTTCCTTACGAGACTCCTTTGCGAGCCTGGCAACGAGCCCAATGGGTAAACGGATTTAATCCTTGTAGATGTGAGTTGGCGTTTCGTCCTAGGCCCGGGCTCGGCGCAGCTGTGCGGTGTGTCGCGTTCAAAGCCTGCAGCTCCTTCCCCCCGCAAGCTTTGAGCCTGCGAGGAGCTCGCCAGGAGGAACCGCTGTGCGAACATCGCACCGATCACCATACAAAGCTTGTATAATTGAGAGCTCAGTGAAGGTAGATGCGTAAAGCACAGGCGCCTCGGAGATCCTTCTGGAACAAGCACCCAGCCTTAATGCTAATCCGAGATCGTCTCGTATGGTAAAGTTCTTGACGCCAATGTCGAATTTGTTTCACGGAATGGCTTGTTTATCACTTGTGAACCGAGTTACCGTCGCGTGAGACTGCAGACTCTCACGTTTATAGGCCTGGAAAAGTTAGCTTTCGGTTAGGCGAGCGGATGGGAGGGGCATGGGCAGACCGACGCGAGTTGAATTCCGACAAGGATGAGGATCAACAGATATTTCCCATATAATATTTATTACTAATTTAATTATATCGATAAAGCATAAACAGTTTGAGTTTTGAGTTCGGAGTTGGATGAGTTCGAGCTTCGAGTTCGGAATGAAAATGGTCAACAAAAAATAAAATCGTCATTATTCTTCATTTTCGATGTTCCCTTTCGATACACGAGTGACACGCTGCCGATGCCGCCTGCCGCTGCCGCTGTTGATCGCCGACTTTCCTTCCGTCATCAGTGATGACCGTCATTCAGGAGACGGATCGTCTGATCTCACTCCCCGGATCGAGGAAATGAAGGATCACGAAGTGGCTGTTCACCTCCAGCTTCGAAGTCCAAGTGTCGCAGAGTGTCGCTCTTTAGTCGGAAATTGGTGAAAATACTTCACTTTTCCTACCTGCTGACGATTGCTGCGTCTTTCTTCTCCGTTTCCTAACGCAAGTTTTTGACAGAAAAGGATAATAATAATAAAACATTTACGCTAGCAAAGGGGACAAAGTCCTGAGAGTGCGGTATCCCTGCAAGGCAGGCTAGTGAAAACACCAGGGGCTACTCCCTCTGCTATAGCGCGCCCACAAAGGGGCTCAGCCCACTTTTCAGCAGGGTGACATCTAGAGAAAAGGCTAGGTGCTAAGCAAAAAACTCTAGAAGATGGAGAAGCAGCCATGGCCGGGTGAGTGGAGGGGTGGTGAAACGAGCGGTGGGGAGGGAAGTCGAAGAATTAAGGGGGTATTTGGAGACGTTGAGGAAGGGTTCGGGTGGGCGGGGGAGAGGGGGTGGTGGAGGGCCCCTCCCCTAGGGGATAGAGAACCATCTTTTATTGCAAGACTTTTGAAAATTATTGCAGGAGGGTTTGAAGAAAGTCGTTTGATTGCTGCACAGCTTCTGTTTCTGTCATGGTCTCACTGCTCAGGATGTCAACTGTATGCGGGTCGGTGTTCAAGGCAAGGCTCTATATCGATATTTCCGATAACCGATACTATCGATATATCGTATTTATCGCCGATTATCGGATAGCAATATCAAACTATCGATTGTTTAGGTTTCGGTGTTCCATAATTAAGTTATAACAAAATGTGTGTAAATGCCCAAACAATCGATTATTTATCGATTGTGCCAATTATCGATACCGTTTTTCGGATATCGGATTATATCGATACTGAAAAATCAAACCGATATAGAGCCCTGGTTCAAGGTGGTGGTGGTGTTTAACAGAAACACGTCTCGCCTATTTTTGGTGTGTTGCCTACAGATTCTTGAAAGTTTTTTAAGGAGAGGTTTAACCTTGCCACGGGGAACACCTATCGTGTTGAGGACAGTACCAAAAAGAGGAGGGAGGTACCCCATGAGTGTAAGAACTTTGGGCCATTTCACGGTGCTTATGAAGGGCTTGGAATTTGCATTGGTGATTGTCGTGTCATGGTGACCACCATAATAATGCTCAGCACCATTCTGATGATAGGGGGGGTCTTGAGTGGGCCATGGGCACAGCGAAGAAGGAAGTACTTTGTCGCTTTCGTTCAGAACTTCATTCCAAATATCAGGGCTGACTCCTGTGTATTCTAGCCTCTTCTCCGTGACTCTGGACTTAGGAAGGACATTGAGGAACCATCTGGCAATCTTTTTCTGTGTAGGCCTCCAGTCAAAGGCTGATTGCGTATCACTGGGTGCACTGTCTATAGCTATGATAACGACATCCGAAAAATCATCCTTATAGCATCCGCCACCTGGAAGAACGTAGGGGTCATCACCCGTCCAATAACCATGTGGGATAAATGGAATAGTGTTATGCGGGAATCTGAAAACAAGTTTAAAACCTTTATCAAACCATCTTTTTTGGTTTTTGGGAGATAGCGGAAGAATCCATGTTCCTGAAAATCCAGGGACGGTGTTGGCCGCTTTATGTCCCATTTCCAAGGTAGTCATAACCGCCGAAGATTTGCCCTTATCCTTCCCATCAAAGGGAGGATTTCCGTAAACGATTCTGCCAATGCCTGTTAACGGGTCCACGTAACAAACAAGAACCATCTTTGCTTTAAGTATGTGCGGAACACGCATACGCAGTATTATGGAGCGAACATATTATTCGTTCTGACGATACTGGTCGTTCAACCAACGTCTCGGGTTCACAACCCAATGGCGGTACCATCTATGATGATGGGAGACGTATGGTATAGATGAGGAAGCGTTGTGCTTCAGCAGAATCTTCTCACAGAAGCCTGCACTCATCCCCGCTCATTACTTACGCGTGTGTTACCGTCCCATAACACAGCGCTTTATATCAATATACTGAGGGCTCGCTTATCTAGCCCTAACAATTATTATGTCCTGGGCATTCAAGTTGGATGTGTTCGAAGGTGCATTTTGTATTCTGTTGGCAGTAGGGGCAGCTTTCAGTCCCGATTTTCCCCAGTTTGAATAAGCGTGCTGGAGAGGCTTGAAGACCCAGGAGTTCTCTACTTCTAGAAGCGGTGAAAGCTTTAGGTGTTATTTTGGAAATATCTTTAGTGGGGGCGGTGTTATTCTCGTTGAGCATTCTCAGGTACTTCCCTTGGGACTGTAGAGTTCTCCAATTATGGTAGTGTGAGAGTCGTTGAATTCTTCTGATGTGACTACGGATATCGCCTAAAATAGGGACCTCAAAAAGAATAATGAGAAGGGTAGTTCCTCGGCAGGGTCGTAGCGGGAGATGTCTAGACAGCCCCCTCTGAATGAGGCTCTTTTAGCAGTACGGTCCACTCTGTCATGGACTTTGTCATTATTGTGACCCCTAATCCATTTAAGGATGATTTTACTGTGGTCTCCTTCACTGTAAAAGCCAAGTTCTTCTAGCAGTAGGCGAACAGCCTGCACATCTCTGCGATTAGCTTCACGTAATTTATCCCGAGCACTCATGGACCTGCCATCCTTTGTTACCGCAGATATTGCTGCCATGGAGTCAATGGCATGTACCATTGGAGTAATGGATTTGAGGAGTTTCTCTTTTTGTTCTGTGAGTAGAAATCGCAGTCCCGCAATTTCAGCAGATGTGCTACTCGGGTTTTGGATATCTTCCTTGATAAGAAGCCCCGATGCGGAGAAAGTTCTTGAGGGGGGGATATTCATCTTCCGTACAAGTGGCATCCCGTTGTCAAAGTTTTTTATGGCATATGCTGCCCCACTGCATGCTGTTTTCTTTCCAGCAAATAGAGAACCATCGCTTGCCATATCATAATCTTCCATTTGTTTGCTCTTTTCGGCGTTGGGGGTGGATTCTTCTTCCGAGTCGCTAGGGCAGCTGTATTCACTTTCTTCCTCCGCAGTTTTGTTTTTCATTCTGGCAATAATGGTCTCATACTGTCTGTCTGAGATGTAATCATAGTGTGAGTTAATATCACTGACTGTAGCAAGGACAGAAGAGGGCGGGTCCATATGGTCATTATATTCGAAAATAGAACCTGCTGGAATTAGGATGCAACCGTCATTGGTGATGCTATATTCAAAGTCGTATTGAAGACTGTTGGTACCTTCGATTCTGACAAAGACATTAGGGTTTATGGCATTGTTACTGTATTCTGTATATTGTATTGACATGGCCTCTAAGTCAATATTGGTAATGTGAATAAGAGAGATGGAATTTCGGTCACCATTTCCTTTCCAATGAAATTCACCCGTGTCGGGGGGTACTATGTTGTCTCTATATTGTTTCTTGACATATCTAGCCTGTGGGTCCAAATCTACAGGGTTTTGAAGCATTTCCTTTTCGATTTCGGGTAGCCATCCAGGGGGTCTATTACCGTTCAGCCTGAAAAAGCCTTTACTTTCTTGCCAGTCTTTTAACATTCCACCGCAGGGAGTTAGAAAGGAACCTGTGTGCTTGAGGTTGTACTTTTGTATTGCGGAGGTAACATTCCTCGACATGTAGAGTTGTCTGGGAAGGGTGGTGATTAATGTGGTTTCACCCGCTTCATTTTCAGGGTAATTTTTAGAGTCGATAGCGTATCCAAGTTTTGTCATAATGTGACCTGTACGCCTAAACCAGTTAAAGCGTTTGTCTTTTGTGTGACTGTAGGTTGCGTAGTGTGATAAGGGGAAACCCGAGATGACATTTTTACCCATTTCGTTGTTCATGTTTTGAATTATTATTTTAAGCCATAGATTGCTGTTTCTACGGTATAGTGAGATGAGGTGGGGATCGGTGATACGGTCCGTGTGGTTGTGCTGCCAATATTCGTGTTCATCTGCAGAACACAGGGTGTTCATAGTTTCAGTAATACACGACGCGGTTACAACATCAAAGACACTATCAATACCGTAGCCGCCTTGGCAGACTGCTGTCCAGATTATTTGGTGATTAGTGTCAACTGGGCAGCCCAAATATTTAATTATAAACGAAGCTAACATTTTGTCTAATTCAATTGCGACATTCTTTGAGGAGTTGGCAATTGCTGAGGTAACTTTAAGGGAGTATGCCATCCTCGGAACTACAACCGCATTTATAACATATCTTAGCTGATGTAGAGTCATGTGTTGCAGTTGGATGGATATTAGGGTAGATTTAAGTCTGTCGATAAGGATTTCCGCCTGTTTGTCCCATTCCCCATTTAGTGCAAACCATACTCCGAGATATCTGTTTACCTCTTTGCTGTTGGAGAAATCGAGAAATTCTGGTGACTCAGGAGGTATCCATTTCGAATCAATGGAAGGACTTGAGTCATTTGTATTGGGCTCCAGATGACCCCCTGAGATGAGTAAATCATCGGACAGGTCATATCGCGTTACCGTTTTGCCCTGAGGTTTGATGCGCTTTCTGTAAGAGTATTTGGATTTCTTAACATTGATGGGAATACCGATGAAGCTCATAAATTCATTAACTATACCTAGCATGTCTTGAACTTCGTCTTTAGTTTTCCCCACGAGAATGATGTCATCACAAAAGAACCGTGCAAAGATATTTAAAGTGGTGTCCTTTTCTAATAGGTTTTGGGAGGGAGGAATAACATTATTTCCTGGTTTGTCTGGTCTATGGCGTTCCGAGTTCAGTTCATATCCATATGTGGTTCCTGTCGGGTTTACACCGTTTGCTCTTTTTGCTAACCAAATTGCCAGGATGTCCATAATGGCTACAAACCTTAGTGGGCTCAAAACTTCTCCCTGAGGAACTCCACATTCGAGGGACCATTCATCTGTGAGGCCTTCTTCAGTGAGTACCATTCTAGAGGCATCATTGGTGATGTCTGAGATGATGTTAATTATTTGTGATGGGAGTCCTAACTTTCTGAGCGCTAAATTGCTCATCCAGAATTCAGCTCTGTCAAATGCTTGTTTGAGGTCCAGGTAAACTACGTGGAGGTCTTTGTCGTATCTATTGGCATCCGATATTACTTCGTTCAAAATTTGGAGTGAGTCATCTATGTTTTTATTCGGAAGAAAGGCATCTTGAATAGGAAAGAGAATGGGGTGGGTGTTAAGTATTGTTTTGAGACGGTTAGCAATTATTGTGTTAAATAGTTTAAGACCCGTTTCCAACATTGTGAGAGGTCTGGAATTATCTATTGTACATGGTGCAGAGGGGTTTTTAGGGATTGGGAGGATAACTCCAGATTTTGCACTCTTGGGAAATCTCCCAGTTATAAGAATGTGGTTAAAAAGTGAGACAGTAACTTCTTGAAAGTTCTCTGGGCCCTTGATCCACTGCGAGTATCTCATTCCTGAGGGTCCTGGTGCTGTGGAGATACCACAGTCCGAGTATGCTTGTTGAAGTTCTTTGTGCGTGATTTCTGTCAGTAGTCTCGCAGCGGCCATATCGGGGATTTTAGGGCTATCCTTGAGAATGTCAGTGAGCCACTGTGGGAGTTCATCCGGCTCATTCGGGTTAGTAGAAAATATTTTTTATTTTTGTATTCATCTAGTGTTGTGTTTAGGCTTTCTGTCTTTGTCTCAGGTATCTTTCCATCACTACCTGGGGTAGCGGCTGCACCTTTTTCAGTTGGTTTCATCTTTCCCATGACTGTGTCTAGAAACCTCGAAAGGTTAGTTGAGAAAAGATGCTGCAGGGCTTCTTTTTCTCGAAGTTTGCGTCGTTCAATGTCGGTGTCCCTGCTTTTTTGAAAAGCATTTCTGATTATTACATAATTTTCATGCAATCGTAATCTCCATGTGGCTGCTGCTTCATTGAGTTTGGGTTGGAGCGCGGCAAACGGTAGTGTGCGGGCAGCCTTTTTGGCTTGCTTCGGAATGTTGCTAACATGAGTTCTTGTATCTAGATATTTGATGGTGCGGTGTACTGTGTTTAGCCATTTGTATATATAGTTAGATACTGCTGATGGTTTTTCTGACCTCCCAGTTTTGTTCAGATTCTTGGTGCCAAAGGCGTCACTTGCCGCCTGATGTGCCAATTTGTGCAGGGTATCCCATGTCGCGTCAGGATGCATTTCCTTGAGGCAGGTGCCGCCGTTTCTAGCTGCTTCCGATCCCATTATCCATTTCAAGTGTGCTGTGTAGTCTCTCAGTGTAGGACACCCAGCCTGTAGCGTATTGGAATAAATGGGTGGTGCAGTCTATTGTTTCCGAATGCATCTCAGATCCGTACAGGTTCCAGAATTTAGCAGGCATATGGGGTTGTAGAAGAATATTCCAGCTGGTCATGTGATCATCTGTGCTGGATTTCGTGATTTTCTTAACTTCCAGTGAGCTGAATGAAAGGTGTCGTTTGAGATAGGCATTTACATCTTTCTTATTTAGTAGGTGTGGCGAACCTATATGCCAGATGTTATCTTTGTCGTCATGGCCTAAGTTGAGACCACCTTCTGGCATCCCCTTTCCTCTAGAGAGTAAATGAGCTGCATGCCATGGGCTATTAAGGTGAATCCACCATTCCTTGGGTTTGTTGTGCCATTTTAAACATTGTTCTATGTTGTCTGTCTCTTTATTTTTTGCTATGAGCTTGCTCACTGTTATGGGGCTGCCGTCAGTATTATCCCGTTTAAGATCGAGATCAGTGGTGTCACCCTTGATGGTGCTGATAGCGTCTCTTGCTTTGTTTTTATTGATGCACGCGTGCACAAGTTCATTTGTGCTGTATCCATTTGCTTCAAGGAGACCTACAATATCTTTCTTGTTTATTTTCCTTTTTGTATCCGTGTTTTTTTTTGTCATTCTGATTGGGTAACCTGGGTACTCATCATGTGTGGTTTCCTTGGCACCATTAAATCTAGGTGTTGGCAAAGTTGTATCTGAAGTTATCTCAGGTTTGGTGTCGTTTTGAGGGAGCTTAAATTCAGCCCATACTATCCCGTGGTCGGAGATGATATAAGGGTTTTCCTCCGTCCATCCAGATTTAACTGTCATTTCTGCCATAGTAGAGTTTGCCATGATATGAGTGAGCTTTGCTTTTGAGTTTTTGGATATAACATGTGTGAAAATTTCTGTGTTTGGGTTTCGGCCCATTATCAGTTCATTGAGGGAACATTTGTCATTGTTGAAACAAGTTAGAAGATGCTTATTCTTCTCGGCATGCTCTTGATATGACATGTAATTTCCACCCGACACCCGCTGATTTGGGGTAATAGTACAGTTTTTGTCACCTATCTCTATGTAGGCCTTTTTAGGATTATTTCCTGCCTTTCCTGCCCAGTCAGTGAGTGTGTCATATAATTCCTTTTGTTCATCTACTAGTGTGGCATCATTCATGTAACCGCTGGCTATGTAGAGCTCCAGACCGTTATTTCCTGAAAATTTTGTCATTACTGCCCTTTTTGCATCACCATCAATTGTGGTAACCGAGATGGAAAGTGGTAAACTTTTCGGGTTCCATAAGATCATGGAACCAATGGAAGCTTTTTAGTTTACATGAGATGTGCGAAATTGGATTCCTTTTTGTGTCATTAGGGTTTTAATTAATGCAAGGTTTTCAGTATTCACTTTGGTTTCTGATATACAAATTATATCGGCCCGTTTGTCAATTAAAAGATTGCAAATTGTTTCTAATTTAACCAAACTGTCTTTATCTTCTTTGTGGTGTCGGAGGCCTCTCATATTCATACCCATTATGATCAGACTGCCAGAGTGTTGTGCTAGTTGTAGTTTCGTAAGTCGGTCTAATTCTTCAGATTGTTTACCAACACTTTTGTGTTTTGCTTTTTGTAAGATGCATCTGCCATCTGCGTCATAAATGTTTTCACAATCAAAGATTTTGTTTGTGCATTTGGTCTTTTGGATTATTCTCTTTTGTTTATGAGAGTGTTTCCTGCGGTATCCATGTGTGTGGTGTGCGCTAGAAAGTTTTCCTTTGCCTGAGATGAGGTGATTATAAGCAGTGTAGGTAGGTTTACACTCTTTGTTTTCAGGATTTGGCTTTGTAAGATGTGCATCAATTTTCGGGAGGTGAGATCTTAATGATTGTCGTATGGTTGAGATGGCTTTGTTGTTTTCGTGTTTGGTCATTCTAGCTTCTCTGCCCGTTTGCGGAAGAATTCTAATGTTTAGGTTTTCAAGTTCGTATAGTAGATCTCTGTTTAGTTGTGCTGCCGAGAAGAATTTAGTGTTGTGCAGGATGTGGAAGGCTTTGTGGGCTAGTGTAAAATTGAAAACCCCCATGTTGTTCGGGTGTACTCCCAGTTTCAAGGTTATGCGGTGCACACTTAGGTCTTTTGGGAGAGGTGTGAAAATGTCTTTTTGGTGATTATTGGTAGAAATATCAAAATCACAATAAATAATCTTTCTTTCTGGGATTATGTGGACCGCAGTTGACCATATTTCATTTATCACAAGGAGATGAATTTGAATGTTGGTGTTATTCGTATTCGAGGTGTGATGATATTTCCTATGTGATTCAATGGCTTCTGAAACAATTGTTTCATTAGTGGTGTGTGTCTTCCATTCCAGTCTGAAAGTTTCTATCAGAGTTTCTATCTGCTTTTTAGGTGTGGCACCTCTCCGTGTGAGGATATGGTGGGAGGGGGAAGTCATATTTGGGCCGCTGGATACCGCGTCATTTCCTTTAGGCTCCAGGTTTTTGAGCTCCGGTGTGTTGCGGATATTCTTGTCCAGCTGCTCTATTTCTTTCCTGATTTCTAATCGGTATTTATGTATTTCCTTTTGCATTGTTTTGTCGCCATACTCCCCGCTACGTAGGTCATACTTTAGGTACTCGAAAAATGGGGTATGGTGGGAACCTCTGTTCCATTGGGCCCATCTGAAAGCAGTTTTTGCTACCCATGTGCCACAGTTGTATGTATCTGTTTGAAATGTATCTTTGCTGATGGTAATTGTGAATACCTTATGTTCTGTGGTGGCTTTGAGATTTTCCAGCCAAGTTCTGAGTGCTACCACAATCTTATTGATGGTTTCTCTTTCGGCTCTATCTCCAAAAGGGTCATATATGTAAGCTTTTGTTTTCCAAGGTGATGACAAGCGGATCATTATGAGACGCCAGTGTATATTGTCACACACGCCTATTTGTGTGTGGCCATATTTCTTGAGTCTACTGATAATGAGTTGTGTGAATTTTTGATCCTCCAATGTCATTTTTAGCATCATGTCTGTGAGGTCCATGGGGGCAATGGTACTCGGGTCCCGGATTTTCATTACGTCACCGACATGGGTTGCATTTAACCACCCCTTTTCTGAGTACAGTGATTCCGTGGCCATCCTATTTCCATCTATTGCATTATCTTCGGTGCTTGCACCACCGCTTAACATCTGATCAGGTTTAGGCATATTATGTTGTTCGGTGTCATTGCCCTTCTTGCGGTGGATTTTACGTTTCGTTATTTTTAGGGGTGATTTCATTTTAGATTTCTTTATATTTTGGGTCCGTGCCCTCTCCCATAGCCATGCCATTTGGGGGTTTTGTATCATGTATTTCAAGGCGCCCTTGCTGGTCCTTTTGTATGCCTTAGGTCTCTTGTGAGCTAAGTGTATTATGACTCTAGGCCCTGGAAAATATTGTTTAGAGTTCAACTTCATTTTGCTGAGTCCCGCCATTAAATGAAAAAGCATGATAGCGGGCCCGTAGGTGATTTTTTGCAGTTCTGCTCGTGTCTTAATATTCTCCTCACATATCAAGAGGTGTCGCATTATGTAATATGTCATAATTATGCTGCCGCTTGTGTCTTTATCAATTATTATCTCCATTTAAAATATGTCTCGGTCCATGCTGGGTTTACTAAGTACAGGCTTAAGTTCTCAGAGTGACTTGTAGTTTTACCGACAGAAGGTATTGATTTATTTTCGGTCCATATCAGATTGAAAGTATACTTTTTTAAGTTTTCCGTCCACCGTGTTAGATTTGCAATACATCGCCGCATTATTTCCGAGCTCCGTATTAGTTTATCTGTAGCCCGCTTGACTACATTCCGTGTGTCTTTTGCAAGACCAGTGCGCACCTTGCTTCCCCCATTCCCGTGGCTTCTGAGCATTATTGTGCTCTCCGTGTTACGCGTTACACCCACTTGTTGCCTCCCCTCAGCTACCATATCGTTTATTTGGGCATTCCTCTTTCGCACATGGCTTCGTATATGTCCTCGGGTCCCTTCCCTGAAATTTTTTGGTTCTAGGCTCTTTTTTGCAAATTTTCGATTTTTAACGAATTGTGCCTCATGCAATTCGCTTCCGGTCCAAGGTTGTCCGTTTGCCTTTATTTTTTCCCTACTATCCCTTATTGTCATATATAAGCATTGTGTGAAATATTTTCGCCCAATTTTACTCCTACGCACCTCTACCAGTCCCATATTCCCTAGGTATCGACTCAAGAAGTTAGGGTTTCTCATTATTTTGGTGCTTATAGCCGCATTTTCCCCTAAAATCATGTGTTCGTGCCCCCGGGCCTCTCGTAAGATTATTTTATCATTACTATTAAGGTGTATTGCATTCGGTTCTAAGTTGTTTAAACACCAAGCTAAGTTCGCCGTGACCCGCTTCAGGTAAGCAGCAAACCGCTTCGGAAAGTATATGGGTTTATTTGGGCTTTCCGCGGTCCAAACAGGCTGCCGTATCAAAGTTTCATACATGTGTGTTATGTTCACATGAAAGTGTGTCAAGTTATCAGTCTGATATATGTTATCAGACTGCCGTGTTAAGTTAACACATATGTGTGTTAAGTTGACATATTGTTGCCTTAAGTTAACAACCTGCCGAGTTCGGTTTGAGAACTGTTTTCTTAAGCTATCAGAGGTGTATATTATGCTAACAGACTGTATTGTCACACTACCAAACCAGCACTTATTAGTGGCATAGAAACTAGTTAAGTTACTAACATTCTTAGTGACTTCTATGTATCTGTTTGAAAGGTTTACCGTACTGGTTGTTTTCCGACCTAACAGGTGTTTAACTATATCTGTGACCTTATTGTTGAGCTGGTTAGTACTGCCCTCCGCAGTGAGTGTACACACAGTATGTCTCACCAGTCTGGTGGGTGTGCTAGCAGTTGACTTGTGAATTTTCACAGACAGGGTGAGAAAGTTGGAGATCAAATTGAGCAGGGCAAAAAATAAACTGACACTACTGGCTTGTTTAAGTCGATTGTAAACAGAGGCAGCACAATTTTGAGTTGGAAGAGAAATGCAGGTGTGTGCTGGAGAATTAGCATAAGATGGAACTGTGTGAACAGCTCTGAGATGCCGTGTGAATGTTTTACTGCTATCACTCATACTTAGAGTGTTGTGCTGTGTTACACGATGAGCACTATCAGGCAGCTCTGAAATTAACAATTGAAAGCCGATCAATGTCTGGTGGTGCCAATGGGAGTACAACCTAGATGTCAGCTTTTCAACACAATGGCAAGCTGAGATCTTTCGGAGAGGAGGGGCAGAAGAATTAAGCCTCAAAGTCCATATCCTCCAATGCTTTAAACCTGTTTTGCAACTCAGCTCCTTCTTGCTGAGCAATTTGAGTGAGTTGCTCTCTCCTGCCGCTTCCTGCAGTTTTCTTCCGTTCCCCTGGGCTTGGTGTCGGTTCGGATTGAGCAAGAGATCTCTTTTTCCCTGCCGGATTGCAACTTGTGTTAAGTTACAAGCAAGGAATTCAAGACAAGTGGAAGAAGCATAGCAGCAATGTAAAACATAATCACAGAAGGTGTGTGAAACTTTGTTACCGTTATTGCAAGCCGAGCACCTGCAGTTACGGGGGTGTCCACCGTGCCTCTGAGGTGTGCGGCTGGGAGCCTTCTGATCAGTGCTCTGGCCTGTTCCTTCACCAAATCCTGGCGGGATGTTGCTCTCAGCTGGTGGCACGCTGGGCTCTGCGGGCTGGGATGCCGAACCAGTGAGTCCGTAGATCTTTACGGGGCAGTTTTTTGAGCTGTGGCCGTTTGCTGCTCTACCCTCACAGCTTCGGCAAATCAAGGCGGAGCACTTCGAGATGAAAACAGTGCCTAGACCAGACCAATGGTACTCCAGAGGGAGTGCGTACATAGCGTGATCTTTGTTAGTTCTGTCAATCCTAGCTGGTTCTGGGTGCCTGCCAAGTCCTGATTTCAGTTGAACAAAAATTTGTCTCACGAGTCTCGATCTTTTCTTTTTACCGCCTGCCCTTGTGTTGACTGTGAACGTCTGCTGAAAGGTAATCTCTTTAATGAACTTTGAGAATGGCGAGGCTTTGATGTGGTTAAGAATGTGAGCTAGCCTCGGCTGCTTTCCGGCCCTGTATGCTTTGAAGCCCAAAGTAATGCTCGTTAGTTTGCTACTCTTGGGCGTAATGAGAAAATCCTGGCCGTCAGCTACCACGATTGCGTATTCCACCAGGACTCGGGCCTCCTCAATCGAGGCAACTTTCACGTGCATAAAGGGAGTGGCACTGTCAGGGTATTTCTTTCCCTCTACGCTGAAGATTGCAACTGACTTCTGTGATTGGAGCAACACCGTTTTAAGCAACCTGCCTACTTCTGAGATCTCACGCTCTGTGAAGGGGCCTGCTGTCGTGGCACCCAGTCTCTTGACTTTGACCGATGCGAGAAAATCGTCGTTCTGCAGTCCACCGTCCTCGTCGTCCGTGTCGTAATCGTCGTTCTCTTGAAGCTCTCTGTTTAAATTCTCGAATTCCTCTGCCTCGTCAAACGCTGCAAGATCGAACTCGTCCTCTTCCTCGTAGTCTTGCATACCCACAGGTGCCTGTTGACAGAAAAGAATTGTGTCCAATGACTCTTGTAAATTTGTTAGGGGGCAGGGTGTGATGGAGTTTGATGCGGTCTCTTGTTTAATTCTTAACCGCAATGTGTGGCGTGCCAAGGTAGAGGGCGTGCCCCTTTGTGAAAGCCAAGTAATGGAAGTCAATTGCTCAAGTAATTTTATGCCGTTTTGGCTCACCTCGTTTGGTGTGCGATCTTCCGCAGGAGGTGCTTCAGTGGAGGGTTGTGGGATCTCCTTGGAGGCGGTGTCCATAAGTTTTTCCAGAGAGTTGGCGAGCTGCAGGTGTTCGCTGTTGAGGTCGTGGTCCCCTTTGTGAATGTTCTCGAAAATCTTCTCCACAGCTGACAGTACACGCGTGTACTGGTCAAAATCCAGCAGCTGCTCTCCGCAGTTGCACAGGCTCGCCACGTCGATCTCACCCTTCGATGCTCCCAAGATTTTCTTGGCAACGTCGCTTGCCCCAGCAACCAAAACAACTTGCTCGCCGTCTCTCGTCGCTACATAGAAGAGATCACAGCAGTGCTGCATACAAATTTTCCGGTGCGTTAGTAATGCTATTTTATTAGGGTGTCTGCGGGAAAATGCAAGTGTCGCAACGTTGTTATTGTCAGCTTTTGTCAAAGCTTTGCGATGTTTCTTTCCGCGAAAACAATGCTCACGTGAAATTTCAGGTGCTACCATAATTTCCCGGTGCTTTAGCGATGTTATTTCGCTGGAATGTCTGCGAAAAAATGGAAGAGTTAAAACGTTTTGGCAGTCAGCTTTATTCAGGGTTTCGCGATGCTTCTTTCCACAGCAGCAATGGGCGCGTGAAATTTCAGGTGCTAACATAATTTTCCGGTGCTTTAGCGATGTTATTTCGCTAGAATGTCTGCGGAATAATGGAAGAGTAAAAACGTTTTGGCAGTCAGCTTTATTCAGGGTTTCGCGATGCTTCTTTTTACAGCAGCAATGGGCGCGTGAAATTTCAGGTGCTAACATAATTTTCCGGTGCTTTAGCGATGTTATTTCGCTGGAATGTCTGCGAAAAAATGGAAGTGTTAAAACATTTTGGCAGTCAGCTTTTGTTAGGGTTTCGCGATACTTCTTTCCACAGCAGCAATGCGCGCGTGAAATTTCAGGTGCTAACATAATTTTCCGGTGCGTTAGCGATGCTCTTTTACTTGGTTGCCTGCTGAAAAATGTGGGTGCCATAACGTTTTTACAGTCTGCTTGTGTCAATGCTTTACAATGCTTATTTCCGCAGAAGCAATGCGCTCGCGAAACTACAAATGCTAACATAATGCTTGTCACAGTATCTTTCACACAAGAGAGGGGGAGATTACAGTTACTTACTTTGAAGATTGTGGTCGTTAGAAGGACTCTGTTTCGTAACTCGAGATCGCCGAAGTAAACAGTGACGTTTAATTCCACTTCGTCCCCCAAGTCTTCCTTCACTGCCTTGATGAATTCCGTGTATAGACACGAGCCTATTTCGATCTTGTCGAGTCCTGAGGACTCCCACTCAGTGAATTTGGTCTTGATTTCACCGCTGCGCTTTTTTATTTCTTCAAGTGTCGCGGCTTTATCCCAAGCCTGTCCTAGCTGACGCTCCGATTCGTTCTCCATATCTGCTGAAAACGTAATGAAAACAAACACCAAGGAAAGGATTAGAGATGTTTTCCCCCCAAGTCTCTTGTACGTTTTGTTTTTTATTTTCTTTTTTCCGATGTTCGTATTTGCGAAAAGTCTTTGGTTCCTCGCGAGCGCAGAGCAGAGCTCTTTGCTCACTTCACCAGGCCTATTTTTACGTATCCTGCCCGCAGAGTTTAACTCTTTAGGCGAAGACACGGGTCAGCGAAAGACAATCATAAAAGAATTTTGCAGGAAGGACACACTGTGAATAGGGTTTGGGCATATCTAACGAAACAGAAAAAGGCCAATATATATTATATATTAGACTGGCGGAAGCACTAGCAGGAAGTGACACCGCAATTCGCTGCAGACTAAGATGAGATAATAAAATAACTTTGGGGTTTTATTATCGCGGAACGAACTGGCGGAAGCAAGCTGACGTGGCACCTCGGGTCAAGGGGTGATCAGAGAGAGTGTGACTGCCCCCCACCTTATGGGGGGGGGCCTGAAAGTCTCATCTCACATCACACCACCTCACCCCGAAGGCATGAGGTGCCACAACAAGGCAGGCAAGCCTGCATCCCAAACCTAAACCCTAGGCAAAAATAGGCAGCAGTTACAGGCCCAATGGGACCTCTTGCAGTTCGAAACTACTGCACTACATAGCTAGAGCCGTTCATTGCAAGTGTCTGTCTAACTTAGTGTTGCACACCACCAGACCGTGATGTGTCTGGTGGCAGGTCGATTGTGTCATTGGCGAGAGGCCGTGACCCCATGAAAGGTGGCAACCAGATGGGCTAGGGGCATACGCCCATGCATGTGCCGTGGGGATCACTACTCCCACGGGGTAGGCTGCCAAAATTACTAAGCAAGCAGGCTTAGCTGGTTGACTGGCGGCGGCGTCCTCGATGATGCTAAGGTCCAACACCAGTCAAAATGGGATACGCCATCCCACCCCTGTGCGAGGCCACTCTAGAAAGTAGCCTAGCACCACCAGAGAAAATGCCACGGCGCAGGGAGGGCAAGATGGCCGAGGTCGCAAAATGCGAGGAGTGGTGATAACGGCCAAGTCAAAGTTCTCGCCGTCGATGTCGTTGGAAACGCCGGTGTTGATGTTCGTGCTTGGTGCATAAGCACCACCAAGCACCACCAGACCGTAGCCAGTGGTAAAGTGTCGTTGTTGAAGTAGTTCAAGCGCCGTTTGAACTGCGGCCATACGCGCACTCTGACGCGCCGAAGCCATGACCCGTGAGCTGCAGAAATCTGTAACCCAAGGAGTTTGGGTATGGGTGGAAAACGTAAAATTCGGTAAAATTAACCAAACCAGCCGATGAAAACGTCAATCCTGGGTAGAATTTGACGAGGAAAACGGTGGCGAGGTCAAAATAGTCGTGCGAAAAGCGGATTTTCCTGCAGCGAAGGCGCTGCTGGCCAGAGTCCAAAGCGAAGTTGTCAAAGTTGATGAGCTTGTAGGTACGCGCAATATAAAAGAAAGACGAAAACTAAGGTCGTGCTAAGACGAAAGGTACGTGCGGATTACGTGCTGAGTACGTGCGGTTACGTGCGGGTTACGTGCGGGTTACGTGCGGGTTACGTGCGTGATCAAAGTAGCCGAGAAAAGGATGCCACACCAAAGATGGTGGACCGATAACCTGACAGAAAAGGCTAATATATATTATATATTAGACTGGCGGAAGCACTAGCAGGAAGTGACACCGCAATTCACTGCAGACTAAGATGAGATAATAAAATAACTTTGGGGTTTTATTATCGCGGAACGAACTGGCGGAAGCAAGCTGACGTGGCACCTCGGGTCAAGGGGTGATCAGAGAGAGTGTGACTGCCCCCCACCTTATGGGGGGGGCTGAAAGTCTCATCTCACATCAGTTTTCTTCTTACAATCATGAGTTTCGCAGCAATCGCTACTAGTTCTGATTTGCGGAGGGCGACCCGCGCCTCCCGCGGCGCACGAGCTCGTCAGCTCGACGAGAAATCCGTGCCCAACGTGTCGCCCGCCTTGAATGCAGCAACCTCGGCTCCGCGGCTCTCCCCTCCGCGGGAGGAGCCCGCAATTTTTCGCTCGTTGGGTCTTAATGAATCTGAAGACGGGGACGAGGTGGTCGACGCGGGGGAAAGGTGGTCGCGGGAGAATGCTGAAACGCCGGAGTCGCCGTCCGGACCGTCCTTGTTACAAGAACTGTCGTTTGGTGGCCAAGCAGCTCCTGGACGCGCTGACTCTCCTCCTCCGGCGAGAAATGTGTTGCAGAGAACGTCCTTGGCGGAGGATGTTGCGGGGGGGGGCAGCCTTCCTCTCCGTCCGCAGGCGTCCCGCGATGAAGTCCACCAGGTGACGGAGGAGAGGCCGACTATCCCTGACTTGACTGTGAACGCCTTTAATGGGCTGAACGTCTTCGTGTCGCCTGGCAAGGAACTACTGTTGAACCCCTCTATCTTCAAGTCCGAGCACCTACGGAAAATCTGTGCCAAGGTCCCCGGTCTGGAGGTCACGAACAGCCAGTCCAGAGCCACTATGGTGAGGAATCTGGAAAGCTTCCGCGAGGTGCTTGAGAGGTCCCGTACGGCCCCGACGGGGGATACGCGGCTCAACCTGTGACTCTGACCCCGCGTGCTGATTTGAACGCGGGGGAGCCGGTCCCCCCGCCAATGGGGGACGTCCCGACCGACTTGGTGTCCCGGGAATCGGGACAGCAAACACCTCCCGTTGTCCCTGTTACCGAAGGCACGGGCCCCCGGCGGTCCCCGTCCCCGTTGCACGTCCGGCTGGGAGCCGCACAGACCCCGACGTACCCGCCGGGGTTCGGCCCGCACGTGGACCCGAATGCGGAGCAAGGACTTTTCTCTGGTCTCAATCCTCCCGCAAGCCAAGTCCAAGAACCTCTTCAACCAGCCCAGGTACCTAGCCCGAGCGCTCCTGCTTGACCTCTCCTTTTCCTTTAGAAATTTGAATTCACTTCGGTTAATTTTGCTAGGGCCTTCTTCTTCCCTGTAGCTTGAAAAAACTTAATCAGCCTGTTCAACCCGTTTTCACTAATTAGTAGGAATTCTTCCCCTCCTTAAGACGAATAGTCCGGTCCCCGTCCTAGTCCCAAAGAGTAATTAGTTAGGGCCCTTGCAGTAATCTAGGAGCGCAGTACCCGTGCTTGTGGGCGCTTCCTAGGTGGTAAATTTATGGTTCTTGTGAACTTTTATGCTTGCTGTTTGTGGCCTGCCAATTTAAAAGTATTTGACTTGCTTTGAAAGTTTTGAATTTAAATGTTGCCTGTGTCCCGTGGGGACAACAAGAACTGATGTTATCCTCACACTGAGTGAGGCTCTTCTTGGAAGAATATTTACCCCGTGGGGGTTTTTGTTGCTTGAAATCCTCAGTCTGTGAGGTGTCTCCTCTTGGAGGGACTGTTTACCCCGTGGGGGTTGTTTATGTGGACAATTAGTTTCCAAAAAATCTGGTCGGATGTAAGCTCCTGGTTACAGGCCTTCCTGACACAAATTGGTTGATATTACAGGCTCGGGAGGCCGATGAGGAAGTTGTACTCACGAGAACACTGACTGCCCCAACGGTGGGAGACGACTGTGCAATTTGCTTAGCCAGCCTGCTGGGGGAAATGCCATGTGTTTCAACTGCATGTAATCATCATTATCATGTAGCCTGCGTTGATGGCCTAGAAACACGCTATTCGATGAAAACGACATTATGGAATGTCATTTTTCAATTTAATTATAGATAGCTAAATAATTCCAAGGCGTACGAAAATAACGTATTTTCCGACGAGACGTGAGACGCACGTATAAACGCGGGTGCCGGTGAGGCTAATAGATACGTACGCATGAGTGCTTAAATAAATTCTCAAGCACATGCAAGCATTCAATGTGGTAAACACGATACAAAATATGATGCGGTGACTAATTTCATTTTGTAACCGACTGTGACTGGTATTCCACCTTTCCACGCACCGTTTCCGTCAGCTATTGTACATCCTGGATTATTTTCTGCCGAATATGTCACAACAACGCCAAAAGTGGCAAATCCCTTTCCGTCTCCGTTCTTTTTGCCGCTTCCGTCTTTCGTGGCTTGCCTACCGACTGTGACTGGTATCCCGCGCACCGTCTCCGTCAGCTTTCGTGCATTTTGGTGCACTCCGTCATTTTTTTAAGAATCCTTCTACACTCTGGCCAGCAGCGCCTCTGCTGCCGGGGAACCGCTTTACCGTACGGCATTTTTGACGTCACCACCGTTTTCCTCGTCAAAAACTGCCCCAAATTGACCTTTCGATCGTTCAATTCGCTTGATTTTTCGAAGAAGATACCTTTTCGCTTGGGAACCCTATCTTGGGGTTCGCAGAATTCTGCAGACAGCTGGCTGAGCTGTCATGTCCACAAAACGTCAGCGTGCACGTATGGCCGCTGTTCGTTCAGCGTTGCTCTCTCTCCGAGTGCATCGACATCCTTTTACCGCTGGTTATGTTCTGGTGGTGCCTGGTGGTGCTTGCGCACCAGGCACCAATCACAACGACAACATCCTGGACGACAACGACGAGACCAATGACTTCCACGACTTCGTCTCGCCACTTCCCTCACCTTCGCCTTATGCCCCCAGTGGTCGCCATCTGGTGGTGTCTGGTGGTGCTATCACGACCGCTTCCCCCCTCTCCATCATCCCTTTCGAGTTCCTCCCCATGACCTCGATCACGTTCCCTCACCGCATTTTCCACCTTCCACCTCCCTATCCCCTCTTCAGCGACGCATTCGCTCTGGTGGTGCCAGGCCGCTTTTGGCTTTGGCACCGCGTGGGCATTGGCTGATTCGTCGTTTTCGTGGCGCTCGAGGACTTCTGCAATCGAGAACTCCGCCGCCGTCATTCCACAATCACGTCGCGGCTTGTAGATGCTTGCCCTTATGTACTAGGATTTTAGGCAGCGCCCCATGCACGGATGTGCTTCTAGTTGGGTTGAGAAAGGCCCCTTAGGCCTAAACATTCTAGTAACATTGGGTTAGGATTTAGGGTTTGCCTGCTTCGGGATGACCGCTCACACCTTCGGGGTGAGGTGGTGTCACGGGGAAGCCGATTTCCCCCCCACTGTATGGGGGCCTGCTTCTCCTTGTTTCACCCCTCGCCCTGAGTGCTTGTCATTTTGTCATCTGCCACCGCTCCGACCGTTCCGCACCGCACTCGATAAAACACCTACGTATTTTATCTTATGCAGTTTTTAGACCGACCGGATCACCACCTGGGTTTCCTGTGTTTCAGCGATATATATCCCTTATATATATATATCACTCCTTTCATCAGCGGGCCAGGGTGCCTGTCTTACCGTGTAACATCAGATTCCAGGTTCAAATACCAAATTGAAATGCATTGTTGCATGTGAACGGGGTTTACTTGATAAGTTGATTTTGCATTTTTGTGAATTTGCTCTACGTTAGATTTCGAAATTTCGATTTGGCTGATTTTGCTCTGCGTTAAATTTCAGATTTCAGTCTTCGGGATGCTGGATTTCGAATTTTGAAAATTTTGTTTTTTGCTCTACGTTAGATTTCGTATGACAGTT
>LGRX02010619.1:0-15372 GCA_001247695.2 Cymbomonas tetramitiformis
TCTAGTGGGCCATCCTCAACCACAGGAAAGGCTAGTGGGCCATCCTATATCACAGGATGGTCTTGTGAACCATTTTTTCCCACAGGAAAGTGTGTGAGTCAACCTCATCCACAGGAAGGGCTAGTGGGCCATCCTCCTCCAATAATGTGAGTTGGCTCCAGTGGCCATCCTCATCCACAGGAAAGGCTAGTGGGCCATCCTTTAACACAGGATGGTCTTGTGAACCATTTTTTACCCACAGGAAAGTGTGTGAGTCAACCTCATCCACAGGAAGGGCTAGTGGGCTATCTTCATCCACAAGAAGAGCTTTTGGGCCATCCTCATCCACAGGAAGGCTAGTGGGTTATCTTCATCCACAAGATAACTGGTGGACCTTGAAGGCATGTAAGTTGATTTGATGTTTCTTGAGAAATGTATGTATGATTACATTGATGATAAAGTGTATAAATACAGAAATTTGGTTGGATCTGGATGCGTTGGTAAAGGAATTTCTCGGTATGTTTGGTCATTAAAATTGTCTATAAGAACCCATGAATGATCATGTTTTACAGAAATGTAAAAATGAGACCCAGTATAATGCGCAACCCCTGTCAAATCATATCTATGTGTATCACCATTGGCCAGGATCAATATATTTTCGGCTGCACATGGGATGATGTTTACATGTGGGGTGTTGCTTCTGATGGTTGCAACATTAATGATGATAGAAGTTGGTGGGGAATTTATCTGTTGGTAAAGGTGTTCGGTCTTGGACAAATTGTCTGCGACATCAGTAATCGCTAAATCGTTTGTAAGGGTTTCGCTTACAAGGGATACACATTGTGTACATGTGGAAACATGGGGACGTTTAGTGTAAAATTCGATCAACTTGAATGGATCTACGTGATCACACTTGAATAATTGACGGTACGTGTATAAGATATTTAAACACCATGAAGGTGGACTCCAGGGACAAGCAAATGTAACCTTAGTTTTTTCAGCATTGCAAGCACTGCATTTGTAATGCTGTTGTATATGTAGGGCTACACTGTCAGAAGATTTTGAGAAAATTGTTCTAAAAGTGACATGTAATGAACCAAAGCGCCCATTGGCACCATCTTCATGCAAGGTAAGATAATGACGTAATTTATTTCTACAACAAGAAATATCATTGGCAATTCCTTGCTATCGAGCCCAAATACTGTCATAAACTAATTGAGTAAGTGTGTGATCAGATGATGAAAATATGTGTTTGGTAGATAGATGATATAACCATTCGATGCACGGATCAACAAAGCATGAGTTGGCTTTCCAAGGGATGTGCACAATTGATGAATTGATTGGTAATAAAGTATCTACAACATTTATCGGTGTAGTAGACAAACTGCTTGTGGAATTATTGTTTGGATTCACGTCATCTTGTGCAATAGGTGTGATCGTATATACTAACATGTACGCATCGTTTGCTAAACTTGATATTTTAATTTCAGATACATTGTCATCATCACATTGTATCCAGCTTCCATTTTGTTGGAGTATACAGCATGTATAGTGCCCTGAAGAAATGTTTTGACCAAAATGCTTCACCACTCCTATCAATTTATAGGTGACATCATGATGTGCAAGTTTGAGGTCCTTTGAGCACAATGTTTGTGTAATTGAGACGTGTATAGGCAACTTTTCACCGCGATTATCATATTTTGCAATCAACATGACTAAGGTTTTTGGTAGTTGTTCAAACGTTTTAAGTTGTGCATTAATACTACTGTTAATGTTGCACACAGGGCATTGCCATAGAATGTTCGTACAACCAAGGGCATGATTAATACAAGCCTTCAAGGATATAGTAGATTTAGATGTAGGTATATTCAAAATGAAAGTTGTATCTCGAATTAGATTGTGCACCTGACCATTACACCCATTATTCTTACATATACGTGTGTATCTGTATTTTCCTTGAAATGATGTTATCGGTAAAATCGGATTAAGTAAATTGAGCAGTTTCACACAAAAACTCTCCCGCATCATGTTGAGACGAGTTGTTATATTCTGGAAGACGTTGTCGAATATGAAATAAACATTGTTCGGGTTGTACAGAAGCTCCTGTTGTTATTTGAGTTGACAAGGAATGTAAAGCTGAAATTAGCCCCTGGATGTTGTCTTTTGGTTGAATTGCGTGTGCAAAGTGATTTAAGTAACAAGGAACTTTTGTCAATATGTGCATCACTGCAGAGAAGTAGCACGTATTTCCAAAGTTTGGAATACCACTATGTAATACACTACTTTGAGATACAATGATCGGTTTGGGGGCATCCTTGGGAGATGTCTTGGCGGGTTGTTTGCGATCCACAGGCATGGATTCAGTGGTAACAAACACCATTGGTGTATCAATGTATACATCAACGTGTTCGCTTTTTAAGCAAGACAATCTTTCATACTCTAGTTGAATTGATTTTCGCACTGAAGCGTGCCGATTTGAGGCAAAATGAAAGTTAAGTAAAGGACTTATCAAGAATACATCAGTAATGGATTGTGCACGTGATATTGCGACATATTCTAAACCTGGAGCAAAGCATTCTTTTTCATTTTCAGTGGGACACACGACCAATCCGTGTTTTGCGGTTAATCCCTGGCTTTTGTGTATAGTTATACAATGGGCTGTCTTAAGTTTTAGTTGTTTTCGTACATACTTCTTTGATAATTTTGATCGACTTGCTTCAGCAACAAATGGCACAACCCTGGGAATCGTTAAACTGATTGACTCCCCTTGATAACCCCATCCATCACCACCATCCATTTGCACAAACACAATTGGGATTTCATAGTTATCTTTGACAGCATCCATTACTGATGGCAATTTTTTTTCATACGGCTGTCCTGAGAATCCAAAACCTATCACAGTGCCTTGTGCGCCATTGTACAATCCTAGTTGTGTTCCTGAATTGCTTGTACTCATCACTCTACTCCCGACAGCTAAATCTAGATGCACATCTTGAATATCATTATGGTCTGGCAGACTTTTAGATGTGCTTTTAGAAATTTTGGATAGCTCATATTGTTTTTCATCTGTCACTACATCACCATTTGCTGAATAATGTCTCGCGTGTACCCTGAAGTGTGTGTTTCCCGATTTCACTAGATTTTCAAAACAGATTTTGTTGATTTCATTCACTTTATTATGAGATGCAGCAACCCACATAGCATTTGGAGGAGCTTTTTTCTGAGCTTCGCTTACACTTCCACACAAACAATGTTTCCAGAAACTTGCAAATTGGTCGATTGAAGGGAGTCCAACACGAGCTGCCTTGCAGAACTCTGCCAGAAATGGCAAGGGACCTCCCTCTTTTGACTGGTGTCGGACATTTTCAGTAAGCTCAATGTATGATGTAATAGAATTCCAGATTTTTTTCCCTTGCACGCATGCACTATAATATTCCGGGTTGTTTGTTTTTAATGTTGGGTTCTGATACACGGCAGCACCAAATGCCGGTAATTGATAGAGATCACCCAAAATGATAACATGAATTCCACCAAATGGTAATTGCTTATCAGTGTTATTGTCTTCTGGTGAGGATCTTACTGCACACATGCGTTTATGTATATCATATAATTCAGCTAAACCGATCATTGATATTTCATCGATTATTAAAAGCTTACAATCCTTCAATTTACGTGACAAACTATCTGCTTTGTTTTGAGATAATGGAGCGGTTACATTGCCATCTGTGGGTGTTTTTAAAAAAGCGCTCTGCCATGTGTACCCAAATATATTAAAGGCTGCATTGCCTGTGGGAGCTACAACTAAGGTGTTTCCATGTAAACCGCTTGCCTTGCCATATATTAGTTGTGCTTTTTTTTTAATGGATTGTATTAAAAAACTCTTTCCCGTACCACCTTCACCTGATATGAACATTCTAAGTTGATTGGGATCCTCACCAGTTAAGTGGGATGTCACTTTGTCGTATGCACGTTTCTGCTTTTCAGTCATACCAGTGATCATATGGTCAAGTGCTGTTTCTTCATCTTCCTCATTTGATAATGGCACCTTTGTACCTGCTTTTATTAGTTCGAGTTCTTCATTTGTCGTCGCTCTATTAGCGTTTTGAAGCGAATTCAAATGAGCCTTTAGGTTGTTGGCAACAAAATTAGCAAGAAAAGCCTTTTGGTTGATTGAAATATCAGTTAATATGTTACTGACATTGTTTTCAAAGTTGTACACTTGTTGTGGGGTGTCAGCAAATTCGTGTTTCGTGGAACACTCTGGTTGATAATCATTTTCACAAGTATTTTCTGACGGGTCGTGTGTTGGGGTTCCATTTTGTTTCAAAATATCTTCACTTTTTTTTATTGTTTCAAGAGTTGATAAAACGTAAGTCGGCAACATTTGGTTTTTAATTAATGTATCTAGTCGTTCAATGGCTGTTGTTGATATATCCAGCAATTTTTCTTCTTGACCATTAGGCCAAATTGAATGTAACAGCAATGTGCTGTAACAAGAATCTTCATTTGTCAGGTCAGTCGGATAGTATGGGCATAGTGAAATGACCTTAGGTGAATTATAAGGAGTGAATACAACGTTTGATACTCTAAACTTCTCCAAATGTGATGGAACACCTTCACTAGACATTTTTATTAACACCGGGTTTTCTTTGACATGATTATCATTTGGATACTTCTTGGGATTATATTCTCGAAACGAAAAGTAAGTCAACAATTGATGAAATGTAACTTTACAACCCCCGACTGTATTTTGTTGTTTCACGAATTTGGTGTAAGCCTGTCGCCGGCCTTGTTGTGTGGATGGGGACATATCGATTGCGGATTCTTGTTTGCCCATTTCAGTGAGTGTAGTCTCATCTGTGATGACCGATGACGGGATATCATGATGTTTAGCTGTATTGATACTAAGAACTCCCCTGGAACATTGTACAAACGGAAGACGAAGTAGAGTCCAACAAGCTTGCATTGCACCTACCTGGGTAGCCTCAACGAGTGCATTGGCAACAGTAGACAACCGTTGTTTGTCTGTGATAGCATTGCTTTTAAGAATCAAATTGGCTACCTTCTTGGTAACAAGGTTACGAAGAATAACTGAATCCGGTGCCTCTGCTTTAGAACAATAAGATGCACAATACTCTGCAGCTCCAACATCGTTATCAATATATTTTACATCCATGTTGCCGCCAGCAGCAATTGCTAGTAGTGGACTGATAATGTAATTATTCAACCAAAGATTATTTCGAGGTGGGTGTACATGCACACGCTTTCTACCTTTACCATCTTTTTCTTCCACTATTGTGGCAGAATTCGGGTTTGTTTTGCGACATATCCAACCCAAGGATGAAAATCCAAAACGACAAACCTTGTTAAAAGACCTTGTGCTATATTTAAAGCAAGTTTGGGTGCATCTGTGCATTTGATTAGCAATTTGTAACCGGCGATACCATATTTGTACCAATTTTTGACCGATACCAGTTTCATTTGTGGAAGCAATTTTTGGAGGAGATGTCGTTTGTGTGCCAATAGGAATGCTTTGTTGATTGGTAGTGTCATCATGTGTGTGTGGTATGTTGTCTTTCGGTAGGGGGTCAGTTAGTAAATTTTCTGAAACGTTTATGGGCACACATTGGGGTTCTGTTTTTAAAGGTAAATGAAGTGAGGAAGAGTGGTCCACATGCAAAGGTGGGTCAGATTGTGCATCACCATTGAAATTTGTTTTAGAGGTAGGATGATCGGCCTGATTTGAGGATCGCGGTGTGTTTTTGTGAGTTGAGGGTGGTGTAAAGTCTAGTGGTATGCCATTCATATATAAATTGAATTCAGACTTACAAGGGTGATCTTGTTCTTTAAAATAACTTCGTGCTGGCAACCATGATGCATGCTTTTCTTGCATTTTGTCATCACCGATGATTCCGTCATTCATTGTAAAGACATCATCGGCGTCATTTCTGTCCATTAAATTGCATGTGATCACTTTTTCAACACACCTTAACACTTCCTCTTGCTTTTCAGGGTCTTTCGATGACAAATTTGTTTTATAGATTTTGTCAATTAGGTTTGAAATCCATAACAAGCTATGGCAGTGTGGCGACCCTCGCATTTGAAATTCAATTCTTCGCCACCAATCGACAACAGTTTGTCCGAATGGTTTAGATTTAGAATGGGCAATTAATTTTTCCCATATACATTCTTGTTTTTTATAAAACAATCGACATACCAAGGCTGGATGATCTCTGAGTAAATTTATCCTTTCTGCTTGGGGTATTTCATTTCCAAGTGTGTCATATTGTTCAAGGATCGGAATTTGTGATTGATCTCGGGTAATTGTGGAATACAAGCGATTATGATGTCTGTCCGCTGGCGCAAAAGTTAAAAAATATCGTAAAGAGCTACCCATTTGCACGAGTTTGCTACTAACCATGGATAACAACTTGCGTCTTTCGTGTTTAATATAAACGGGGGTTCCTGGCAAGCTGCGACCATATGGTACAAGTCGAGCGAGAACCAATTCAATTTGTTGCTGCAATTTTGTTTTAGTTGGCGTAGATAAGGTTGAAGCAGCTTTATTCTTCAACATTTCTAACGCCCCGATTACTTGTTCAACAGTTACTTTATCGGATGTAAGTGGATTAGTGTCATCTGCGGTGTCAGGTTCATGTTCGTCTAGGTGTTCTTTGGCAGCAACAGTACTCACACCTCCTATTTTCCTGCGCATTACATATGTGTAGAAACAAAAAATATAGGTTGCACATTTTTGAAATCGTCTATCACCACCTCGTTCTAAGGTGATTTTAACGAAGTCATTATTATCAAGACCATGCATGTCACTTGGGCCACCTACGCCATATGGAAACAAATTCGGGAAACATTTTTCGTAAAAAAAGCTGTCATTGTGCGGATGGGCAAACTTGAAAGTGGAATCTCGAGTCATAACAGGGGTTGGTTTTTTAGTTGCAACCTCTGCGAGATGGTTTAATTCGGTTAACGGATTTGTGCTTGTTTGCAGTAAAATTTCAGTTATTTCACCATCTGGATCAGGAATATGTTTATTGCATACACCTTCAACATTATCGTCAGGTCTATTCTCTTTATAAGCTTCGCTTACAGCATGATCTTCTTCATCGTCCATTTCAAATTGTGGTACTTGTGATGATTCTTCATCGCATAAATCACTGAGATCGATTGTCAATTCACCTCGCTCAACCGCCATTTTATATAGATGATTATGCTTAATTAGCCACTGCAATGCTTCTTTCACACGATTGGGCCTGAATATGTGATCTTTATTATTCTTACTTCTTGGGTGTCGCAAGATACAAGTTGAGTCAATTTCTGGCATACGAGGAAGTTTTTCGGCTACTTTAGCGACGTCATTTACGACTGTGTATCTTGATCCACTTTTAGATCCCCTACAACCATATGAAGGCAAAGTGGTGATATTTAATATTGGATTGAATAATGCTATCATGGACACTTCAACAACATTCAAATTCAAAAGTTCAGATGGAATAAACCCTGGCCACAAGAAATTTAAGGCTGCTTCTTTTGGAATAAAGTTGTCGATCCCATCATCATTGCCATTCTTTGATTTTTCGGTTTTCTTAACTGTTACATTATCATCTGAATTGAAGCCTGTATCATCATCATCATCGATGTCAGAGTCCAACATAGGGGGTTCTTTACGTTTTCTAGAGTTTATTGGTGCATTACTTGTCCCATCGTCCATAAATGAAAAAGTATCATTTTCAGTGGTTGGACCTGATTTCATTTGTTTATAACACCTTTTACATACATGTGAGCCCAACTTCAGAAAGCCGTTATCATCAAAAGCACCTTTATAAGCTGTGTTGTATATGCCATCTGAAGTTGATGTCATTTCAGTGAACTTTGTGACAAATTGGGATATAGCTTGCTTTAAATTACCCTTTGTTTCTGCGCCATCCCGTGTGCATTGCATTTCATTCAACCCTCCCTCATGTAAACAGACACAACAAGTACAAAAGGTGGTCTGTTTCGAATACTCATCAAAATAAGATTTTGCATCAATATTTTCAGCTGATCCTTTTGTGTCAAATACATTTTCCATATCTAATTTCTTTCTAGCTCTATACTCACGACTTCTTTGTTTGTTTTGTGCTCTTATCTCTTCAGGTGAGTGCTTTGCTGGCTCGTTTTGTTCTTCTGGGTTGGCAGAAGAGCTGTCCTTATTTAACGCAAGGTTGGGCTCACATGCTGACACACCTTGTGTGGAGGGTACGTGTGGTAGGGTGTGATCAACGTGCATTGTTTTTGTATCTAATTTCTTTCGAGCTTGATAGTCACGATTTCTTTTGGCTCTTTGTGCCCTTATCTCTTCAGGTGAGCGTTTTACTGGCTTGTTTTGTGCTTCTGGGTTGGTAAAAGAGTTGTCCTTATTTGACGCAAGGTTAGGCTCACATGCGGACACATCTTGTGTGGTGGGTACGTGTGGTAGGATGTGATCAACGCTGACTACGATAGCTTCAGTCGGTACTTGCGCTTAAAGTTTTCCGTTCATCAGTTTAACAATATTTTCCACGAAATAATCAGTCTCGAACTAAACGACTATATAACCTCAGACTTAACAGATCGACTCTCAACGACTATTAAATATCTCTATGACAGCTAATCGAAGAAAACGACGTCGATCAAATTTATCTGATATGAGAGTGACGAATAATTACTAGATAATAATCTAAACTGACCGTTGAGTTTCAAAAAAACGATGCATCAATTAATAATTCATTTTACGAATAAAATATCACGACACATGCAACTGACAGGAGGATAACATGCATAATTGTGGTAACAAACTTTTCAAATGTTTTTTTTTCTCAAGAAAATTTCTTCAAATTAAAATATACATACTGTTAAGCTTCATACTGTTAAGCTATAAACTATTCTTGCTAACAATTGTCTTTAGCAATCACATGTTCAATCTAATCCTTTTTCGATTTGCCATGTTTCTTGTGCTTTTTACCAGCCACAGCGCCAGGAGCTTCATCAGCGCCAGTTTCTGGCATTGCGACATTCTTAGCGCCAATAGGTGCTTCACACTGATCTCCTTCAGTAGATGGAACTTGTTCATCAATTGGCGGTGGTTCCAGGGTAATCTCCATGGTAACGACATCAGGAGGAACTTCTGCCGCGTTGGCGGTTGAAGCACCTGCGCGTTTGTTCATTCCAAAAAGCTAGTGTTCAGGATAAACATTTTAAATAACACAGATCCAACTATCCAATTGTAAACTAAAACATAAACATTTACCTGGTGGAACCTCACTGGTTCCAAGGTCCTCCACAGGCCAAGCGCCAAACTCCAAAGCTTTGGGCTGCTTGTCCTTGTTCTTGCGCCGCTTCGCAGGAGGAGGAGGAGGAGGGGTAATGTAATTTTCGTCCTCGCTGTCGCTGTCGATAGTAAGGACTTGACGATTCTGGAACCAATTAGGAGGTTGCCCATATTCTTCGATAAAGGCTGGAGGTAACGCCTTTGTTACTTCCACAATGGCGTCAAGTGTCTGGACAGCTCCAGAGATGTCGCCCAGGTTGCGAGTAAGCGCATATTCGTTGCAGAGGCCTAAATTGTAGAATGTTTCTACCGAAAAATAGATGTCGTAGACTTTACCAACGTCGACATGGTCCATTAATGGACTCGGATCGTCCCTGGTGGACCCAGCAAGAGCTTTCCAGCCCGAACATATAAGGATGTGGCCACAGGCATCCCTGAATATCAGGGTTACTACCGGCTTTTTCTCCTTGGTTTTGGAGAGAGCCTTACTCTTACTCTCAAGGTATGCCATCACCCTGAAATGATCCTGGGTGAGGTCCTCTCCATTTTCGGACTTGGCTTTTATGGTTGCAAACCATGTTTTCTCGAATTTGATGGGTGCAGACATGTTTAACAGTGAATCTGGATAGAGTTGCTGTGGTTGTATTGTCAATAATGGTTTAAACATAGAGTCGTTGAACAATTTGTAGGTTGCTACAAGGAAGTAAGTTCAATCTATAGTATCAAATAGATTTGGTAACTGTGTCTTAATGTTGACAAATGTCATTGTGTAAGTACATGAGCGGCGGCAAATGCATTATTCGTTTGACATGTGTCATTAAAATTTAAATGTTCAACTAGAGAAGAACCAATAACATGAAAGATTGGTAATAGTATAGATTTTTCCGGATAGGAGTTCTTCAAACTTTAATAGCTGGCATGTTTGCGAATGTTTTTTGGAATTGTATTCATAATCTGACAATATCATTGTGTCAACGATAACCGCAAAATGGCGGCATTCATATCATTTTGACATGTAGGTGTCAACACTTAGATCGACCAATAAAATAGAAGATTGAACATCACGGTATCCAAATATCTACAAATCAAATTTCGGTATTTGCAACCAATAGTGTTATTAGAAACATAGTAGCAAATATTTTGAAATTTGATGCCGCTCAACCCCCTTCGAGCCGGCCTCAGCCAACCCCGCAGTGGGCGCCGGGATGAGCCACGACGGGGGCGCGGAAGCCCAATCTCACCCTCATAAATTAAAAGGCCAAATCACCCGCGAGGCTCAAACAGCCCAGTTGTTCTCCCTTTCAAAGAATAAAATTAATAGATAGTAAGTTGTCGATTCCCCTACGGCTCACGGCCACCACAGATTCCCCACACCCCCCCCCAAAAAAAAATGTGAGAAGCAACTTGATTTCCATCGGACTCGGCCAGCCCATACAACTGACGTTCATGACAATGTCATCAACTTTCATTGTCGAAGCTCTCAGCTCAACGGTTTTCGGACTGCGTTTCAGTCATGTCATGTCATACGTTTTTATATCAATGTCGACCACATCCATATTTATGCTCTTCATCTATTATAAACAATATTAATTATTAATATTTAAAATATTATACTGAACGCTGAACGCTAACGTGATACCGTGAAAATATATAATACTGAACGCCGAAATGAAGTCTCTAAATAAAAAGAGCGTGAGCGCGAGTCTCTAAAAATTTATACGCAACAAACACATTTTGTCGATTTAAAGTATTAACACTGATCCCCCCCTCGATCCTCCCAAAGCTAGGCTGTGCTGTAAACTACTACACTATACGTCTCCCACAGCTAGGCTGTAAACTACTACACTAATACGTCTCCCAAAAGAGCGTGACGCAAAGCAATGTTCGTTCTGTAATAGCTGGTTTTTGCGAAATCAAACCTCTAAAAATTTATACACAAAAGCGTCACGTCAGTTTTTATTTAACGACGCTATAGGCTGCGACTACACTATACGTCACGCAAAAAGCGTCTTAAAGCTAGGCTGTAAAATACTATACACTATACGTGACGCAAAAAGCGTCTTAAAGCTAGGCTGTAAAATACTATACACTATACGTGACGCAAAGCAATGTTCGTTCTGTAATAGCTGGTTTTTGCGAAATCAAACCTCTAAAAATTTATACACAAAAGCGTCACGTCAGTTTTTATTTAACGACGCTATAGGCTGCGACTACACTATACGTCACGCAAAAAGCGTCTTAAAGCTAGGCTGTAAAATACTATACACTATACGTGACGCAAAAAGCGTCTTAAAGCTAGGCTGTAAAATACTATACACTATACGTGACGCAAAGCAATGTTCGTTCTGTAATAGCTGGTTTCTGCGAAATCAAACCTCTAAAAAATTATACACAAATTTGTGACGTCATAAAACGGACTTTTTCAAAGAGGGGGACAATCTAAAGATTTTTCCCCAATAGAAAATTTGTGTGTGGGGTTTTTGTGTCGATTTTTTGTATGTGGTTTTTTTTTGTTTCGATTTTTGGTACCAGAATAATAATAATAAAATTAAGGATAAAAAAACTTGAAGCTGTGAAGGATAAGAAAACTTGAAGAATGAAGAAGGATACTCGTGAAGGTATCTACCGATTAGACCGATTGATTAATTCAGTCGGTGACATGCGCGACATAAATCAAATCATTTCATGTCACAGACTGAATATGGTATCACCAACCGAAACCCAATTAATTAAGAAAACCGTATAAACCGTCTCACCTCGCCCCTGTCATATAATTTATCGCGGGGGCCGAGTTCTATAATATTGGCCTCGGATATAAAATGATTTATTTATTTATTTATGCATATATAATATATATATATCTGTAATACTACCGAATTACGGGGAAAAGGGGGGCACCGAAGGGCGATGCCGGGGCGGAGGGCAGGGGAGGGCAAATGGGAAGAGGGGGTGAGGGAGGAGGGAGAGAGAATGTGGGGAAGGCGTAAAGGGGGATATGAGGGCGCGGGGGTACACCGAAATATGATGCCGGGGCATATATTACAGATTTATATAAATTATATATGCATAAATAAATAAATAAATAAATCATTTTATATCCGAGGCGAATATTGTATAAATCGGCCACATCGGGAACACAGGCACGATGTATGAGCACACGGAGAAAATACTGACCAAACACCTAGGATTCGACAAACAGGAAGCCCTACACCTACTCAGGAAAATACACGACCTAGCTACAGGATACGCAGTAAGCCTTAACAGACTATATAGGAAAAAAGTAGACAATGAACCGGACTAAGGAAAAAAGGGATAAGAGTCAAGGGGACTCACAAAGCCCCACACCCCGTCCACGGGTGTCTCTTTTTCTTTTTTTTCTTTTTTTATATCCGAGGCGAATATTGTATAAATCGGCCCCCGCAATGAATTATATAACAGGGGCGAGGTGAGACGGTTTATACGGTTTTCTGAAATAATTGGGATTCGGTTGGTGACATCATATTCAGTCGGTGACATGAACTGATTTGGTTTATGTCGCTCATGTCACCGACTGAATTAATCAGTCGGTCTAATCGGTAGATACCTTCACGAGTATTGAAGAAGGTCCTCCCTGGTTCCGGACGCCAGGCTACCTGTGCGGCAAAGTTTTGTCAACAAGGATGTGCCACACAAAAAGCTTTGGCGCGGGAGACCGAGAAGAAAGTGGAGCAGCCTGTTTTGGGAGCACGTGCGCCACGCGTTGCGGTAATGGGCAAACGCCTTGTGAAGGAAGTCTGGGTTGAGACAAAGTTCTAATTATCTTTGAAGTTCGCCTGCTGCACCCGCGTGTCAGCAAAATTAATGAAGATCGCGGCCAAGCCCACCGACCTTCCTCTGCACCCGGATATGACCCTGACGAATGAAGAGAAGATCCTCTCGGGCGCATTGACCTTCCGAAAATGTTGAAGAAACCGGCATGGCAACGAGTGAGTACGCACAGATAGCTCACAGGTTAGGTTCATGGTTAAGGTGGGAACGTGTACGCGGGAAGGTCCCAAATGATGAAGAGCTAGGTTTCTAGTTTTTGCCGCGGCATTAGTAGTTGCTTCCATGAAATGGGCCAGCCGAGTGTGTTGGAACACCGTTAACTATGAGGGTATTGGATAAATTTTTGAAATAAAAAATTCTTGATATTTACCACTTTAGTAAAATCCTCCCTAAAAATGAAATTGTGATTACGAACCCGGCTTTCGCTTGCAAAAGTCTCCCAAAGTACCCTACCAATACGAGTCACATTTTGCAAAATTGCTTCGCGAAGTGGCCAAAAACTCATATTCAACCCTCAGAACCTCGTTAGATGTGTAAAATGGTGTGAGGTGACGGTACTTCAGCAGCGGTAGCTGCGAAGGCTGCCTCATGGTCGTCCCCGCGCGCCGCCATCATGAGCCGCTGAGGTTGCGACTCTTCATCCCCGGCCAGGCGCCTGGTTTCGGCGTGGATGAGGTGCTGCTTCAGTTGCGTTGCCGTCAAGAATACCTCATCGATCAGCCCTGCGCCCTGGGCCTTGCCCTGACCCATCCCCGGACTGCAACCCACGAGTGTCACCCGTTGCTGTCCTCCACCATTTGCTCGCGTGTTGAAGGAGACGGAACCGTGACCGGCATAATCCAACGTGACCGGGGAGAGACTGCGAAGCCACTTACCCCCCAACACCACGTCTACTTGGATTCCTAGCGGCAAGACCCGTAGAGCCATCCGCTTCTCGCAGTAGTTCACTCCCGACGCCGCGTGCGCGGTGAACTTGGTGTACGCCACCTCTCCAGCGGTCTTTACAGACCCATCTGCCAGTGTGACCTTCATTGGTGTCCCTGAGCGCACTGTCAAGTCGCAAGTACGGGCACATTCCGCCGAGATGAAGTTGTCCGAGGCGCCTGAGTCCACCAGCACCTTCACTCGATGTCCACGAAGGTAGGCATAGAACACCAGGAGTAAGGGTCCTTCCTCGTCTCGCACCGCTGACAGTGTGTGTGCCAAGAGTGTCCCTGCTCGAGAGTTTGCCTTCCAGCGCACCCCCCCATCCAGTTGAACATGCTTACATTTAAGAGCATCTTCGATTGGGTGTGAACTCAAGGCGGCTGCAGTCTCGTCCACCAAGGCGTTGCACTCGTACTCTTCGCCACTGCCGTGTTCAGTAGCACTGACGTACATGGTGGCGTTGGTCGAGGCACTGACGTGAGTGGTATCACTATCAGTGGGGCTGACGTGGGTGGTGTCACTGTTGGTGTCGCTGACGTGAGTGGTGTCGCTGTCGGTGGCACTGACGTGGGTCGTGTCGCTGTCGGTGGCGCTAACGTGCGTCCTGTCGCTATCGGTGGCGCTGACGTGGGTAATGCCACTGTCGGTAGCGATGACATGCGTGGAGTCGCTGTCTGACCCGCTTTCCAGCGGCTGGGACCCATTGGATGCATGCCGGGCCGGGCGCGTTGCACGCTGGACCAGGCGCGTCGCCTGCTCAGCGATACAGGTTGCATGCTTAACCGAGCTAGTCGCATGCTCAGCCGGGCGTGTTGCAGGCTCAGGCTGGCATGTTGCATGCCCCGCATGCCCCGGCACATGCCCCGCTGCATGCCCCACTGAGCTGGTTGCATGCTCAGCTGGCCGCGTTGCTTGCCCCGCATGCCCCGCATGCCCCGCTGCATGCCCCGCTGCATGCCCCACTGAGCTGGTCGCATGCACAGGCTGGCATGTTGCATGCCCCGCATGCCCCGCATGCCCCGCCGCATGCCCCGCCGCATGCCCCGCTGCATGCCCCACTGAACTGGATGCATGCTCAGGCTGACATTTGGCATGCCCCGCATGCCCCGCCGCATGCCCCGCCGCATGCCCCACTGATCTGGTTGCATGCTCAGCTGGCCGTGTTGCTTGCCCCGCATGCCCCGCGTGCTCCGGTACATGCCCCGCTGCATGCCCCACCGAGCCGGTCGCATGCTCAGGCGGGCATGTTGCATGCCCCGCATGCCCCGCGTGCCCTGGCGCATGCCCCGCTGCATGTTCCGCTGCATGCTTAGCCGGGCTGGTTGCATGCTCGGCCGGACTAGATGCATGCCGGC
>LGRX02010620.1:0-12981 GCA_001247695.2 Cymbomonas tetramitiformis
GAGGCGCATACTGCCGTGCGTACTGTAGCTTGTAAGTTGTAACCCCCCGCCCCGGTCCCGCCCCGACGGATCGATAAGAACAACAACAATAATAAGAAAATGCAAAGAAAATATCGTTTCTTCATAGACTCCGATAACAATTCACTTGTTCAATACATTCCCTCCAAATTTTCTTTTGGCAAATCCTGATTCTTTCACGCTCAAGATTCAGTGTTGGTTTTAATCTGTTGCCTTGTGACAACTACGCTTGTCTCAAACGCGTAAACGATCGAAACACAGGAGGCTCGTTCGTTGTCGGATAATCATTTCGCCACAGGAACGAGCAAAACTTTTCTTTCTGTGTGCTCCTTCCCGTAGGAGGAATAAACCGCGCATTCGATAGTCCGATTTCAAAGGTTCCTGCCGCAGCTACTGAAAGGTGCATAGCAGAAATCACTCTCATCGGTTCGAAAGTTCATACGTTCAATTCTATTTCTGCCCAAGCTTCCAAAGCTTGGAATTTTCATATGAAATCCCGTACGGACTGTTGGCCTAAGGGCTATTATGACAATTTTGTTTTGAACAAAGGGCTCCCTCAATGTGAGCGAAAGGCTTATCCAACTTGGAATTCTTAGTCGTTTATATGCCCCTTGGGTCAGGTGCTCGCGATGGCTCCCCGACGCACCTTGATGATGACCTCAGCTGAAAATGGTGATATGGCTGAGGTGAAAAAGTATATCAGTGAGTGGAAAGACATTAATGCTTTGAGCGGACTGGTGAATACAGCGCGGCGCATACCCACAAACCCCAATGAGCGGTTAACCTAACCGGTAGAAATTTCGTGCAATTTCTGAAGCAGTCGTCTCTGCCCGTTTCGTTGATGATACGACTCAGCAACCTATTTTACAACTGATTTTGCTTTGAGGAAATACTGGACGAGCATCTTGGCAAGCCTGTATTTTTACAGTTAGAGGGGTCTTGCTAAGCTAAACAAAACCTGCTCCGAATTCGCTTTCATCTTTCCCTAGGAGTTTGCGCTTGAAATTATTTTTTGAATAAAACTTCGTCTCTTCTACCAACCGTGCCAAGGTTTAAAATTGTTTCCTTTTGTTTTGATTGTACCAGGGAAGCTGCACGGCGCTGCATCTCGCCGCTGAGGAAGGCCACACAGTGGTGGTCAAAGCCCTCATAAAAGCAGGCGCCGATACGGACGCTCGCGATCGGGTAATCTGAATGCCGTCTTTTAGCGCCCGCCTGTGTGCGCAGCTGATGGGTATGGCCCACTTTTCTATGATAGACCGACGCTGAGTCGCCCCATGTTGTTGGTTTCAGTTGCAGAAAACCGCGCTTCACGACGCCGCGCGCAATGGTCACCTGGAAGTTGTCGAAACTTTGGTTAAAGCGGGGTCTGACCCTTCCGTCAAGAGCACGGTTTGTACCCGGCTTCCGCTTTTGCTCTAATACTTCCCCCTCCGTATCCAAGTTCTGACAGGTTCTGACTTGCCCGTTGTGCTTTAGGAAGGGTTCGGATTTCCTCAGGACAAACTGAAACGTTCTCTCCCTGTGGTGCGTGACAGGATGGTAGCACACCAATGCATTATGCAGCCATGAAGGGTCACTACGAAGTGTCGAGAGCGCTTCTAGAAGCAGGCGCAGACCCTTCCGTCAGAAACGAGGTTGTCTTCCCACCTCCGCCAGCCTTCAACAAAACCAATACTTGATCAGGCTGTCTTCGTATTTGTCCGTTCGTACGAGGCGTTTCCCTATTTTGGGTTTCCCGCGGCACTGCCGGTCTCAATGCTGTGAAGATAGAGCGACTTTCACAACGGAACACAGTTACGGTTGTCGCCCAAACCTGTCCTTTCCCCCAGTGCACTTATTGCGACACCTCGGATGACAACAGGAAAATCATACACCCCTGTACTTAGCCGAGTGCAGCAACCATGAAAACGTGGTAAAGCTACTTCTTGGTGCCCTCGCGGTGAAGTACGCTAAGCCGAAATCTTCGAGAACGTGCAACGTCCTGGGAACTGGCGATGTTGGCGAATGGTGTGGCGCCCTCTTTTGTGCCAAGACATCTAAATAGGTGAACTTTTGGCAATCCAAGATAAGTTCACTTCCACTTTTCCGCCAGAGTTGGTTTGGCTCTGGCAAAGCCTCAGTCGTGTAGCGCAAGACTTGCTTAAGCTTCTTGTGTGATTTGTCCGTGCCCTCTTGATTGCAAGTATGATGATCGACCCCACCAGAGAAATCTTGTTTACACTTGAAACCACGTTATCGATGAGTAATATTAGCCAGCATACACATAAAAATACGTATTATGGCTCTGTTTGCCACGAAATGCCTTACTTACTCGCAGTATGCAAAAACTTGGATACGGTACTGTGTCTAGAGTTGCTGATACATATCTATACTGTTTCGTCGGACTGACCATTATTTGTCTGCTCACAGTATTACCAGTGCTACGAAACATGTGAATGCCCCTACAATCACATGAAAGTATCAACTTCTATTTTTACATGCATATGGACCTTATGAGTTGTGTATTTACTGTTGGGTTGGCGTGTTGTAAAAATGACTTTAAATATGCGACGCAACCTGATTATAAGTTGACACGGGTTTGATTGTCTCGTGTCTTGATGTTTTTGTATGCATACGCGACTGTGTAGAAATTTGAGCGAAAAATCCGAAAGCTACATTCAGTAGGGTTGTTGAACGAGTTTTAATGATAGTTAAGTTGTGTTATGTCATTCACTTCTGCACGTATGTTCTATGCAAGGCGAATACAGATCCACACGTTTTGACATCTACTCTTCACTGCCCTTATTCCACGCACTCCCATGACGTCGACACATTTCCCTTTCGCAATTTGTGTGCCCTAGTCCGCGCATTCCTGCATCGATACCGTTCATGCTATAAGATCATGCGCTACGAGCTCGGCTACATCATCCGCATATTACGACGCCAAATGCCTATCGACGCGTTAGACTAGGCAGCAGATGTGGGAGTCTCCACGGTGACCAGTGTTTCTCCGATCCATCAGCAGCAGTCGCTGTCAGAATCCGTTCTCAGATTACTGTCCTATGCCTCTGCCATGCCGAGACACAATACTAGCCACTCTATAGATATAAAGGGATAACCAAAATTGGGGGATATTTTTTAATAAATATTTTCGGAAAGTGAATATTATGTTGTGTATGCATTTAGTTTGATGTAACTTAAAATATAAAACGAAATTTGCAAAAAAAAACAATTTGTGTGAGCTTTATGCCCGTTTTCGGAATGAAGATTCGATAACGTAAATTAGTTTCGTACCAGTAATTACGGCGAGTGATGGTTTCTGGTCTGTGTGGCATATGTAGTAGTTGCAGTCGTGTCACGTGACGATGAGCATTCTGTGTCGCAGTCGAGCGAGCGCGTCGAGCGAGGACAAAGAATCGCGATTCGACAGATCCCGATTTCCGGGTCCGTGCTCCGGGGTGTGCGCTGCGCTGTTACGTTGCGTTGGCATATGATTGGCCGATAGAGGTAGCTGCCCTCACTCGACGAGAATTTTCAAATATGAACAGCAAACCTCGCAGCATAACTTCATTTTCTCAAACTACTCGCAACAGCAGCTGATTTTGGCGGCGCTATCAGTGCTTCACTGCGTTCATTATACTTCCGGCAGTTTATTTTGGTTGTTTTGGCATTGTTGTTGTTTTCTCCTTTTCCTTTTTGCTCCGCCTTATCGTCAACAGTATATATACATTTATTCGCTCGGCGTTCTCATTCGCCGGCGTTCCCATTCGCAGGACAGCGGTATTTTGCTACTGGCCGCATGCGGCTAAAGCGCCCCTTCACCTTCATCGCGTTGTTTGCGTTTTTGGCTGAGTAGTAGCGCGATCGAAGACGGATCCTGGCGGAATCTTTTGCTGCCCAGGGTTGCGTGTGCGCTGTAAGGTGCTGGCTGTGCTTGTTTATTGCAGTTTGAATGAAAGCTCTTTCGAATGGTAGCAGCTCGACTGGGGACTGTCCCGCAGGCGGGATATTTCCTCGGTCTTTGTAGACCATGCTATGGCATGGATTTTGCTGTGACAGTGCTGTACGTTTTTTTGTTTTGCGGATCCGTGCTCGCTAGAGTTTGCTTGTCGGTTAAAGTTTTTGTTGCGTGCGTTTTCACCCATGTTGGCAGATACGCGATACGCGTAAAAGTTCGAGACCCCGAAATACGTAAAGTACGCGTAAATTCCATAGGCTATATGCCCCCCAGTGTTAAGGGCTCAATTTCACGTTTGACGCCCGTATGACACAGCCTCAGCCTCAGACAGCCTTGACACGACTTGACGTGACACTTCGACAATTCCGAGTTCGACTTCTTGAATTTTCTCACATCACACATTGACACATGTGTCAATATGCCATTCCGATTGTGCGGCTGAACGCCTGAAGCGCCTGAAACCTGAGGTGTTCACCTGCTAGGTTAGTAGACTTCACTTCAGAACAGTCACCTGCTAGACCGCTTCAATGCAGAACAACCACATGTTAGACTTCACTGCAGAACAACCACCTGCTAGACGTCACTGCAGAACAGCCACCTGGTAGACTTCACTGCAGAACAACCACCTGCTAGACTTCACTGCACGACTGCAGAACAGCCACTTGCAGAACAGCCGATAGTAATGATATGTTTTGCATCGTATTTGCAATATCGGAATCGTCTTCAAATAAGATAATAACTTAACCGACCTTCTCGTCACGAAACCCTAGATAAATAATAAAACACAAGGTCACATTGCCTCACGGGGAGGGGGGGGGATCCTCCACAAGTCTCTTGTGCTAATACGCAATACGCGTAAAAGGTCGAGACCCCAAAATACGCAAATTACGAGTAAATTACGGTACCATATACTGCGTATCTGCCAACATAGGTTTTCACCATACTAATAATGGCTTGACTATGCGTGCAAGTCATTCTTCCAACATTCGTGCACTCATAAAACAACCGAGAGTTGTAGCCTTGCCGCCTGCGTATTTCATAGGATAGGCACAGTTATAGGTTCATCAGCTGTTCTGTAATCGACCGTAGTAAGATGGAATTCCTGTATTTAGATAACACAATCATTTGTAAGTATCAATTGCTTGTTTGATTATTGCTAGTTTTTTATTGTGCACAAGTTTGAATTCTTTAACACCAAAATTTCGAGGAGTCATGCATAAAGCTTAGCCAAAGGCTTGCAAAAAATGAATAGTCCATACCAAAAAAAACTCAACATACGTCCTTTCTAGACGCTGCTACGTACATCGACTATTGAAATATTTGATTATAAATTTATCAATCATCAGAGTTATAGGACTCATGTATTAAGCAACAGTGAAATAATAGGCACTGTATATTCCTCTAAATTTATACTCAATTATCTTACCGCGCTGAAATCGCCGTTTGAGCCGGTACCCGGTATTTTTTGTCGCACGCGTGGTAATTTCTTTCGCTGTCGAAAAACATATTTTGTCGCAGGTCCCAAAAAATCTTCCGAAAAAAGCCACGAACACTGTTTTTCCCTTAGAGGGGCAAAGAACGATTTCACAAAAAAAAAAAAAAAAAAAAGGTGGAGGGACGAAACGCCATCGTCATCGGAACACTGTGAAGACTGCCCAAACAATTTCGGCATGAAACTTTTTGATCTTCGGCGTTGTCGCGCGCCTTTGGAAGACGCAATATTATTATTTTAGAATAGAATTGACGTGGGTTCAGTTTAGAATAGAAGTAGCAGTACTGCGGTTATTTTAGAATAGAAATGACAACTTTTGCGAGCTCCTAAAGTTATATTCTCGGGTTTTAATTCGCGAACCCCCCTCCACCCCCCGTAAAAATCGCTTTCTATCCCAAAATGCTTGTTTAACATTCATTATTTAATCACGATGAACCAAGCTAGGTAGTCAAAGGGGTTCGGGTTGGGGGTGGAGGGATGAAGAGGGGGGGAGGGGAGGGGGAGGAGGGGTGGATGGAAGGGGGTACGTTGGAGGATCGTGGTGATACGGGAGAGGGACCCGCGACTAGCTCCAAGGGCCCAGCGACAAGCCCCAAGGGCCCCACGGCAAACCCCAAGGACAAGCCCCAAGTGCCCCACGAGAGGCCCCAACGGTGGTCGAAAGCCGCATTTGAAGGTGGTACCTTAGCGTGCCACTTTACCACGAATCTTGGGCTTGAGCTTCCCGAGGATTTATAAGGGGCGATGGTTCAAGAAATACCCTACGGTCCTAGGAAATTGTAGTATGTGTACTAAAGGTGTACTAAATGCATACTAACAGCAGTATATGTAGTCAAGTTAGTATGCCGCTAGTATGCGGTTAGGATACCGTTACGGTACCCACTAATGGAGACTAGATATTAACGGCATACTAACGCCATACGTCTTAACGACCCGTTAGTACGTGCATATGATGCCGTTAGGACGCCCCTAACACATGCATCTTAACTGGTTTTAGGATGCCGTTATGATGTTCGTAGGACGACGTTAGGACATACTAACATATGCATATTAACAGGCGTTAGGATGCCATTATGATGCTCGTAGGACGACGTTAGGACATACTAACACATGCACTATAACTGGCGTTAGGATGCCATTATGATGTTAATATGACGACGTTAGGACATACTAACACCGACACCCTAAAGGCGTCCTAACGACATGCTATCTGGGACATAGTAAAGGCATACTAACGTTGGTTTTAGCATAGCTTTAGTGTGTTAGGGCGCATACTAAACGCATACTAATAACTATGCCATAACTACACAAGCAGTCAAACGCGAACGTTGCGAGTATTCATATCGGGGGAAGCTTGATGCGAAGGCATATGCATTGTGAGGTGCGAGATACATTGTGATTGGTGAGTGTGATGCACAACAAGTACAAAAATTCATAATTACAAAAATGTTACCATGTTGCCCCATACGCGTGAGGCATCCTCCTCACGCATCCTCCTCGGGGGGGCCCGCGAAGGCGTGCTCTAATGCCCCGTACCGGATGTACGAGGCATCTACGACTAGGGGCAAGGGGCTAGCAGCCAGGGCAACGTTTTTTTTTCCCCCGGAAGGCTGCCCAAAAGTATCTTTCAAGGTCCTTGCCCCTTACAAGGGCTTTATTTAGGAAGGGGTCGGCTTTTTTGAGAATCGTGTTCACGGCCGAGATCCCCTTCCCGGCGAACTCGTCGACACCTGAGTTGCCTGTTCGGTGGTTTGCCTTCGATATCTGTGGCAAACCAGATTAAGTTAAGTTAGAGGGGAAAGTGAATACAGCTGCAAATTCCGTTAAGACGCCAATAACATACTAAAGGAGTCCTAAAGGCATCCTAAAGGCAAAAAGTGCAGCAAAACTCACCTCCAGACCCAGGAAGAGGGGGGGGAGCTTCAGCTCCTCGGATACGTGCCAATGCTCCACTGACTGGTGGAGGTCACACACAGTGACCTTCCCTGCCAACAGGGGCACCTCCTGTTTTAAAGCCCCGTTGGAGGTGAAGTATTCCTTCTCCTCCAATGGGGCTTTGATGGCCTCGTCATCGGCCGTAGGGCGGGCGTAGACGTAGACCTCGGTCCCCACTGGATACCTCGAGGCCAGGTTGACGTGGTCTTCCTCGTCCGACTGGGTGCCTCCATGTCCCCCCCCCTCCCCCTCCTTGCCCTTGTCGCGAGGATCCTCCTTGCCCTTTTTGGCCTTTTGGGCTCTCGTGCTTTTGGAGGGAGAAGCCCCGGGGGCCTCCTCCGACTCAGCAGGTCGCTTTCGGAGGGGCTCTTCCTCTTCGGCGTCCTCCTCCTCTTCGTCCCCGAGGGATAAAACGCTCTTCGACCACGAGGCTAGTAAACACTCGCCTGCAAAGCAGTTAGTAAACAGTTAGTATGCAGTTAGTATGTTAGCGCCATACTAAAGGTGTACTAACAGAAAACACAGTGTCCAGAGAGGAAATAAGTTATGCATGTTTTCACAAAAGGGCTCATTACGTGCAACTTACGTGTATCCTCCAGGCTAGGGAGGCCCTCCTCGTACGTGGTGGGAAGAGCCACAGGCTCAATCCCAGCTTTTTCAAGGCCTCAAGCTTTGCCGCGTCGTTGTAGACCGTGAGGGAGATTCCCTCCGCCCCCTCCACCTTCGCGAAGGGGTGCTTTGCGTGGGGCTTCAAGACCCACGCTTTGCCCTTCTTCTTCCACGATCCATAACGGAACGCGGAGCGGAAGTTGTTGACGTCGTTTCTTATCTTCCCCTGTATATAGGGGATGATTGCGACGTCCACGGAGTGGTCGTGACCACTCTCCTTGGCGATTTTGCGCACGAGCTCGGCGTACGCTTCTTGTTGGGCCCCCACGTTGACGAGGGGATTCCATTCCTTCATCGCCACTGAGTATTCGCACAACGTGAAGGAAGAAGAAAGTTAATTAAGCAACAAGAATACAACCTAGCAACGACAATCCAACGAACCGCGGTGCGCACCCGTCTCTTTGTTGATTGCGGCGCGCACCGCCCGCTCGTGGGGTTGTAGAACCCCGCGATTGCGCATGCGCATCCCAACCGCTCCCTCTTTTAATTTTCGGGGGGGCCTTTGCTTGGTATTACTCCACTTGGCATCTTTTGCGGTGGCGGGGGCGGAGGCGAATCCCTCTTCGCTTTTTCTATGCCACGACACGTAGTCCAACAAGCCCGCCAATGATTTCTCCTCTCCCATAGCATCGCAGAGGTCGTCGTATGCCTCTCGCTCCTCGGTTGTGGGGTGACTCATCGATGCGTGGATGTTTGAGTGAGGGGCTCGGCCTGGCTTAGGGTGTGTACGGTTTGGTACGGGTGAGTTGCGTCTTTATCGATGAGACACCACGCAGAGTGAAACGTTAAGACGCCTTTAGTTGGCGGCTAGCATGCTACGGCGCTCCTCCCCGGTTACCGTTCGAACTTCGGTTCGTTACCTTGCATTCGCATTGACCACGCAGTTCGAATTTGTGGCGCTCAATTTTCTTTTTTCGTGACCTTTTTACGCAAGCCCTTCTGTGTCATACGTTGTGTCATTGAACTTGATCACTTTGCATCTGCGGTGAGCATCGCTCTTGCCGTAATCGTCTAGTGGTAGGATGTCGCTCTTGAAGGCGGAGGGTGTGCGGTTCGAATCCCTGTAAGGGGCAATTATATATAAGAAACGATTTTGTTCGGTCCATTCTTCTGGGTGTCACCTCGACCGTCCGATTGCTACAAAATCATTGGGGGTGAGAACTTTCCATTTTATTTCTTTTGTTTATATTTATTTTTTGCTCCTGCGCATTTTGAAAAAATCGTGCGCACAAAATGCTTCATATCTATGGCAAAAAAACAAAACCAACATTTTGCTTGGAGGGGTATGTTCCCTTCAACTTGCCCATTTCCCTGCCAAATTTTTGTTTTTTTGTTTTTTTCGCTATTTTTGGGTCTTATAGCTTATGTCATACAAGTCATATGACGTTAGTACCCCTTTAGCATGCCATGTACATTACGCGGATATTATGCCGGTAGCATGCTCTTATGGTGTCATTTAGTATCCTAACGCCAGACTTGCAGTTTTTTTGTTTTTTTTGTTTGCATGCGTCTTTGTTAGTATGCCGTTACGGTACCCACTACGTGAGACTAGACGCCGTTAACATGCTATCGCCACGCCGTTAGGGGCATACTAGGTGAGACTAGACGCCGTTAACATGCTAACGCCACGCATGCTAAAGGCGTGCTAACTACATGCTAGCGGCGACAACATGTTAAAGGTGTCCTAAGGGCGTGCTTTAGGGTGCACATCTTAACGCGCCTAGAGGAATATTCCTCAAAAGATTCCCTGGTTAGGACACCTTTAGGAGGCCTTTAGGATGCCTGTAGTTCGCCCATCCTAACGGTATCCTAATGACACCCTAACGTGTGGCATTAGGACTCCTTTATGACGTACTAACCACGTCTTAACGCGCCTAGAGGAATATTCCTCAAAAGATTCCCTGGTTTAGGACACCTTTAGGAGGCCTTTAGGATGCCTGTAGTTCGCCCATCCTAACGGTATCCTAATGACACCCTAACGTGTGGCATTAGGACTCCTTTATGACGTACTAACCACGTCTTAACGCGCCTACGGGGGGGGGGTCACAGGCCTGCGATGCCCCGTAAAGCACTTCGCCCCGGAGAGCATTTCTCCGCGCTACGTGAACAATGGACTCGCCAACTTCCCCCCGATGCATCCGATGACCAGTTCGTGCAGGCGTCCGCAAGTACACCCCGTGCGGCCCCGGGTCACCGTGGGCTTTCCCTCCAACGACAAGAACGACCGGTGGCCAAAACGCGTGCGCCACGACTAGCCCGAATGGCCATGTGTCACCCAGCACCTCACCCAGTACCCTTGGCACCACCGCGTGGTCCGGTGAATATTGCCACCTCCGCACCATCAACTCCGGCGGTACCACTTGCTGCCGATACCGTCGGTTGTCCGGAGGGTTTTCGGTTGGGTCAACATTTCGAGGAGCACACGAAGAAGTTTCGAGTTAGCCAATGGGCGGAAACCACTGTGGCGTGCGTGAATGATGCAAGGTGAGTGATTTCGTTTTTTCAAGGACCCTTTGAAAGTGCCCTAACTTTCAGTTGGACTCTTGAATCACAATCGTCCATTTGGACCTTCGCAGCACTGTCGCACACATATGATGCCGTTAGCATGGTAAAGACTATGTATCGACGTACTAGCGACATCTTAACTGCACTCTAACGTGGCAGGTGCCAAACGGAAGACATGATGCGTGCTCTTTGTCACGTAACCGCTTGTAGATTGGAAGCGCGTAAGTCGAGAAACGTCGGCATGGTTCAGATTTACACTTGTGGCCATCGCAAGGACGAACCAACATGCATGACTCCCCGCGACTTTCATCGTTGCGCCCAAGACATGCTAACGACCCTACGGTACCCGTCATGGTTGCCGATCCCGTCCATTTTGGAAGAAGAACCGGGCAAGGTAATGTACGCCGACCGCGTATTTCCCATAAAATTACGGACACGTGGCGTGCGACATTGTCTCATGTCCATTGCCACTGCAATCATGCTCATTGTCGCAGCCTCCACCGATAACACCACCCCTCTCTCGATATTGATACGAGATGTCGACGACTCCCCGCCGCCCGCCTCGCCTTCACCGCGCCCCGAGCCGATGGCCGACCCACCATTGACGACACCACCCCTCCTTCCTCCTTGATACGAGACGTCCACGACTCCCCGCCGCCCGCCTCGCCTACACCACGCCCCAGGCCGATGGCCGACCCCACTGATGACGACACCACCCCTCCTTCCTCCCTTGATACGAGACGTCCACGACTCCCCGCCGCCCGCCTCGCCTTCACCGCGCCCCGAGCCAATGGCCGACCCCACCGATGACGACACCACCCCTCCTTCCTCCTTGATACGAGACGTCCACGACTCCCCGCCGCCCGCCTCGCCTTCACCACGCCCCGAGCCGATGGCCGACCCCACCGATGACGACGCCCGTCCCTCGTCATTGATAGAGAACCGCGTTGACGTGGTAAGCATCGTGGAATCCATTGAGGACGACGGCGACTCTTCTGTCGCCACGCTTTTGCCACACCCCGAGACGACCGAGCTCCCCGACCACTTTCCGCGTCATGGGAATGTGGACCTGGCGAGGTGAGCCCCCCCTTTGGGCGGTTTGTATGTCGGCGCTAGGGTGCCTTTACCACGCCTTTAGCGTGCTAACAGTGGTATAAAGGCGTGCTATCTCCAGGCGAGGCCACGACTCCCCGCCGCCCGCCTCGCCTTCACCGCGCCCCGAGCCAATGGCCGACCACACCGATGACGACACCACCCCTCCTTCCTCCTTGATACGAGACGTCCACGACTCCCCGCCGCCCGCCTCGCCTTCACCACGCCCCGAGCCGATGGCCGCCCCCACCGATGACGACGCCCGTCCCTCGTCATTGATAGAGAACCGCGTTGACGTGGTAAGCATCGTGGAATCCATTGAGGACGACGGCGATTCTTCTGTCGCCACGCTTTTGCCACACCCCGAGACGACCGAGCTCCCCGACCACTTTCCGCGTCATGGGAATGTGGACCTGGCGAGGTGAGCCCCCCCTTTGGGCGGTTTGTATGTCGGCGCTAGGGTGCCTTTACCACGCCTTTAGCGTGCTAACGGTGGTATAAATGCGTGCTATCTCCAGGCGAGGCCACGACTCCCCGCCGCCCGCCTCGCCTTCGCCGCGCCCCCGGGTAATGTGGGCCCACCGATGACGACACCATCCCCTCCGCCCTCCTTGATACGAGACGTCCACGACTCCCGCCGCCCGCCTCGCCTTCGCCACGCCCCGGGCCGATGGCCGACCCCACCGATGACGACACCACCCCTCCGCCCTCCTTGATACGAGACGTCCACGACTCCCCGCCGCCCGCCTCGCCTTCGCCACGCCCCGAGCCGATGGCCGACCCCACCGATGACGACGCCCGTCCTTCGTCATTGATAGAGGACCGCGTTGACGTGGTAAGCATCGTGGAATCCATTGAGGACGACGACCCCGAAGACTTTAAGGATGTAAAGACATATTACGCCAACTTGGTCTACCGGCGACTTTGGTAGTTGGGGAACCTGCCCATGCCCGGTGGGCACGGATGTACTCCTGTATATGCATGTTCGACGACGATGATGAGGGCATCGCCGCCGGTGAGACCTTACCTATTTTCCCTCCCGGATTTGCCGATTGGGAGGCCGTGAATCGTGCTTTCCGCCACATGGGGGAACCGGTGCAGTACTTTGGTGAAACGGATGAGATGAACTTGGAGCGGCTAGATATCCAATGGAACAACTTCATCGGCACCGACGACACCCACGACACACGCCCTCCCGCGTCCCCCGCGAGCTTGGGTAACGGGGAGGTGAACATGGCGAGGTGAGCCCCCATCCGAGCTCTTATCGCCGGGAGTTAGGTCGCCATTACCATTGTGATAAAGTGCTAACAGTGTACTAACGGCTTCATAT
>LGRX02010621.1:0-55351 GCA_001247695.2 Cymbomonas tetramitiformis
CCGTGGGCACATATTAACCCCACAGCCAGGGGCCGTGGGCACATATTAACCCCACAGCTGGGGGCCGTGGGCACATATCAACCCCACAGATGGGGGCCTTGGAGCCATGTGTGAGCTTGAGGGCGGCATTCGAACCGTTGCGGAAGAGTTGCAGAGTGCCTTCATCCATATCCAGGCGAAAGCCAATGGTGTCCCCGGTGGTGAAGCCCCACTGGTCCGATGTAGTGTCCACGTCACTCACCAGGCGGGAGGAATGTTTCAACCCGCGGTTGTTGCTCTGCCAGATCCATGTATCCTGTGTGTCCTCCAGCCAGCGCCCGTCTCGAATATCGCGCTTCAGCTGCCACGTGTTCTTTGCAACGCCTGCACACCCCCATCCTTCCCCGCCGCCTGCTCTGAGGCCGCTCCCCGGCCAGGGCGGCTTCTACCTGATGCAGGCCACCGTGCGATCTGGTGCAGAGTCAGTGGTAAGGCTGCTAACCAGCCGGCCACCAATCCATGGGCTTCACGTCCACTCAAAGCCCCCCCCCTGTGGGGAGGCGCGTACCTAGGATGAGCCGGTCATCGCACTGGTTGACCTTGATCTCCCAGGCGTGCACGCCCGCGGTGAAGCCCAGGCTGGCGCGCGCGTTGCTGAAGTCCGGGGACGAGGAGATCTTCTTGATCGTATGGCCGTGGTCCAGCAGCTGCATCGAGTTGCGTCCGGTGTGCTCTCCTCCCTCCCAGCTCCACTCCTCCTCCATCTCCTCCTCCAGCACTGCCCTCTCCACCCCGAGCTCCGCGTCCTCCCCGGTGGGCTTCGACGTCCCCGACGACTTGTCCCCCGAGGTCCCTGCCTCGTCCCCTGCTGCGCCCCCCCCTACCACATGTCCATCACCAGCGGCATGCCGGCCACGACCGCTGGCGCAGGCCCTCGGAGGGCCGCAGGATGAGTTGATACTCGGCATTCCTGAGACCTCCTCGCCAATCACAATGCAGGCGTGGCACTCGGGATGAGTCTCGCCGAGTCTAACTCTTCGAGGACTGCAGCAATCTCAGTCCGATCGATCGCACTGCAGATCCAAATCTGGTGGACGGAGGCCCTTGAGAGCCGAATGCCAGCGCTGCATGGACGCGCCATGCAGCAGGGAGGCGCTTACCGTTGCCCCCACTGCAGCCACTGCCGCTTGTGCCCGCCAGGTCCCTCCCAGGCCCCATCTCAGCCACCAGCCCCCCGAGCTCCGAGGAGTCCCGCACCATGCACACCGCAGCAGGCAGCATCAGCGTCTCTGTCCCCACGCCACCCAAGCCCGAGCCGTTGCCAAGCGCTGAAGCCACGGCCTCTACCATGCGGGCCGCCACCTCCGTGCTGTTGTACACACAGAAAGCATACCCACGGCATACCCCTGCCTGTGAGACAGGCTGCGCCGCTGCCGGCGGACCCAGCGCCGGCCCAAGACCGATGTGTATCTCCATCTCCACCGCTGTGCACAGCCCTGGAGCGTCGGAGGCGGCGGTTGGACCCATGATGGAGGCGGCGTCCCAGCAGCGCAGCAGCAATGTGCGCAGCTCCTCGGCGGTGGTGCGCCCCGGCAGGCCGCTCAGGAATATGGTCCTGCACATCCAACAGAGGCCCGCAGCTGACCCCTCGCTGCCGACGCGCCACAGCAGCCAATCACTGCAGCGGCTCCCTGGATGCTCCCACTGGCTGGCCAAAAGCGCACCTGTTAGCACACGGCAAAGTGCGGCGCAGCCGCAGCGCGAGCTCCGCTTCACCGAATTTGCAAAGCTGCTCCACGAAGGAAGCGATGTGCGTCACAAGGGTCTGGTTATCCCCTGCGCACCGCGGACTCGGCCACCCGTCCACCTCACCACCACGCCTCCCCCTAAGTCCCAGGGGTCTGGACCTCAGGCCCCGTGTCTTCAACTCCATGCTATGTCAACGCCTCATCGGGCTGAAGCGAGTTTCTTGCCCACGACTCTGTGATACGCCGCAGTTGCAGCCATAGCGATGCATACTCCGACTCTCGTCAAACGGGTAGACGATTCTCAGTACCGTTGACTGGCCCACAACATAAAGAAGGTGTCAGGCAGAGCGCACGTGTCAGACACCGCAGGCGGATCCTCATGAGGGCTGTTAGCACAGCCTTTCCAGCCTCGCAGCTTCACTAGGGAGAGGGGCGACGTTGAGGGGTCTGGATACCATGCGCCCACAACTGCGCGCCCAGGAGGCAGGGGGGACTACGGTTAGGGCAGAGGACTTGCCAGCCGGGGTTGCAATGCCCGTTACCGGAGCGGCTTGGGCGCAGAGTGCAGCGGCGAGGTCTGGGCTGTTGGCTACACGCTGCAGCAAGTGTGCGGCCAGCACCAGATGACTGCTGTTGCATGCGGCAGGCTGGAGCTGCGGCAGCACCGCCACGACCTGCGCCATGCGCGCCTCCAGGGTTGGAAAGAAGTACTCCACTCCGGCAATGAGCGCCCCCACGCCCATCATGCGCACGCTGTTCAGAGCTGCAACTTTCTTCACATGCGGCAAAGCCCCGTGCTGCCCCACCACCGTCTGCGCAATGGCCACGCAGCCGCAAGGCCCCACCCACCCCGTAATTGCCAGCCTCGCCGGATCAGATTTCGACGCCACACCCCACGATGGGCCATGTGGAGCCCACCATCAGAGGCTCAGATTTCGACGCCACACCCCACTCTGACTCATGTGGAGCCCACCATCAAAGGCTCAGATTTCGACGTGACGCGTGATCGCTGGCGGCGCGTCATAACATCGCTTTAAGCGGACACGCCACAGCACGGGGAATATGCGATGGTGCATCCTTTCCCTTGTGACCTCTCTCCACACACAGATGCATGGATGGATGGATAGATATAAGTACATATGTATGAGAACTGCATACATATACATGAGAGTGTACTGAGAGCCTTTTTCAGAGTTGGATAAGCTCAGGCCCGATGCAAGGCTGCTCGTGGGGGCACTCTTCACCCAGTCGGCTCGCTGCCACTCCAGGGCAGATCCCATGCGAGATGCTGGGGGTGTTACAGGGCAGAGACCTGCAGCAGTGCCACCAGGCGCGTGCGCATGAGACTCTCCTTTTGCTCCCCAAGAACCTGCGGAGCGGTGGTTTGGGTTTCCTGGCCCGCCTGCACAGGAAGCAGCTTGTGCGACATCCATGCTAGGTTCACCTGTTGCACAACACGGGCCAATCCAAACCTCAGGTCAGGCGCTGCACCGCCTTAAAGGTCCCTCTCGCCAAAAATACTCGCCTCACACCGCCTGATGTCCGATGTTTTTCGTGTGCCCTCGCCACGGGCTAGCTGCGACCGACATCAGCCCAGCATCTGCCCGGCAAGCAGCTCCCCCAACATGCTACGCATCTCCGCATGAGCCCGGGGTCTCCCGGACGACGATCGGCCCGTTCACCCATCGACCTCGACGCTCGAAGCACGCGCCAGCCAGTGCCTCACCTTCAACAGACGTAGCAAACTTGCTAAGACAAAGAGCTCCGTGTCAGAGGCATCTGTCAACCCATTCCCAAAGCCGACTGATCCTGATCAATTGCATCCTTCGTGCATGCACCCGATGAAGCGGCTAATCAGGGACTGCAGGAGCGGAAGCGCCTCCGACGGGCGCACCTTCATGCATGCACCCGATGAAGCGGCTAATCAGAGACTGCAGGAGCGGAAGCGCCTCCGACAGGCGCACCTTCGTGCATGCACCCGATGAAGCGGCTAATCAGGGACTGCAGGATTGGGAGCGCCTCCAGGCTCTGGTCGATGCACCCAGGGTGAGCCTGCGCACCCATGCGCCCCCAATCATCAACCCCATAATCTTGCGGGGCGTCAAGGGCACCTCGCATTAAAAGGAAGGCGGGCCTGCCTTGCAATAAAGGGGGCGCCTTGCGTCACATCAAGGGGGCGCTCCTCGCCTCACGTCAAGAGGGGCGCCTCACCGTTCGCCAAGGGGTTGTTTTCATGGGAATCAAGGGCGCACCACTTTGGTCTGCCCAAGGCGTTGCTCTCCCCTGGCAATCATATCCAGGGGAGCCAAGAAGATGGCGCAGGCCTCTGCGCCCTGCCATACCACTGGCCCAGCACACCCAGTGTAGAATATCACCCGCTGGCATCATTCTCCTACACACCCAACAACTTTCCCCCTGTAAAATGTAAATGTAAAAGCACGTTACATCTCCCAACACAGAAGGTCCCCCTCCATGATCTCGCCCACCCCGCCGCATCCGTTGCAGCCTGCTCCAGCTGGTTACAGGAAAGGGGGGCACAAAAGCGTTGGTGGGCATCAGCGCTGCCACGTGCACTGCAGAGCCGAGGCCACGAGGCGAGGCGCGTGCCTGCCTCCCTCAGACGGCTACCCGGGGCTGCTGTGCGCGCCTGGGAGGTCGGCTACCCGGGAGGAGGACCAGTGCGGAGGCACGCACCTCCGCTACTCTCCATGGCTTCCCGGCTGCTCAGCTTTTGCATCGTCTCCTCGGCCGTCAGCACCCCTGATGAAGCAGCGCCTCCATCACTACTACGCTGGCAGCGACACCAGCGCCAGATGGTCCAGCCAGCAGCTGTGGCGCGAGCTAGTGACTCACTCGCGCCACCCCGTGCAGCAGGTGCAGCAGGTGCAGAGCGGATGCTGGAACTCGGGAGGAACGTCCCATCGCTTGCTCATGTGAAGCTCGATTGAAAGACTTCCCGATGGGATCTCCAGGCGCGTTAATGCGTCAGCACGAGGGGCAGCCTTCTAGGAACTCGGCTCGAAGTTGGTCACCCTGACCTGGGAGCTCCGGTTGCCGGGAGGTGGGGGGAGGCACCGGAAGGGGCTGGGATCACGGGCTGCTTCATCGGGGAGCCGGAGCTGAGGCACTCCTCGCGGAGGGCCGGATCGTTCGCGAGGTCGGTGTCCACCATGCGGGCGGCGTGGGACCCGGCTTGGGCAGATATCCCCACTGCTCCTCGCATACCAACCCCCGAAGGCCCTTGAAAACGTGCGGCGCCAAGACACCGCAGGAGCTGTAAGGCGCGATGCCTACTGCGCGGGTCATCCTGCACACTGCCGGAGAATCCCAGGTCATCCTGCACACTGCCGGGGAATCCAAGGTCATCCTGCACACTGCCGGGGAATCCCAGGTCATCCTACACACTGCCGGGGGATCCCAGGTCATTCTGTACACTGCCGGAGAATCCCAGGTCATCCTGCACACTGCCGGGGAATCCAAGGTCATCCTGCACACTGCCGGGGAATCCCAGGTCATCCTACACACTGCCGGGGGATCCCAGGTCATTCTGTACACTGCCGGGGGGATCGCACAAATGCGCTGCGTTGCACAGAATACGCAACACAACCCCAAGAACAGCAATAACGCAGTGGAGTCAAGCTAGCACTTCGCCTCCTTGGTAAGTGAACCCTGAATGTTGGGCACTGCGATCGCCATCTGCCGCCGTCGTAGCGAGCACATCTACTGCAGATAACTCTAAGGTTGCCATAGGCAGGTCGTATTGCGGGCCAAAGGGGAGCGCACCACGGGAGAAGAACTCGGCGAGGGAGAGGGTGAAGGGGAGCGAGCCCCGGGCAACCGCCAGCTCCACCAAAGTAATGGAGGCCGCTGCCACAACGTCGCTAGGACCACGCTCTATAACCTCCTGTCGATCCAAGAAGGGGCCGCAAGCCGCAAGCATCCCTCGTCACCCAGTCCAGCACAGCTCCTGAAGGACTTTGGCGTTCCCTGTTGGAGGGGACAGGGCGCCAGACTTGTGTGCGTGCTCTCAACTTCCTGGCGAGCGTCTTGCTGCAAGCTTTCCCTCTGGGAGCGGCAGCGCTCCCTCCAGCAACCGCCCTCTGGCTAAGCCTCTCGTATGACTCCCTGCTCTACGCCAGGTGGCTGCCCTATTGGTCCACCCCGGGTGGTGGCGGCTGACGTTTGACGGTGAAAGCATGAGGAAGCCACTCTCCCGAGGAGGGCGTTGCAGCCAGGTGACGGGGGATGCTTGCGGCTCGTGGTCCCTTCTTGGACGCAGTGGCAAGCGCGCGGCAGGGTCAGCCAGAGCACGAGGAGTATCAAACAGGTGGTCCAGAGGCAAGGCTCTTCTTCACGAGAGGCACATCATGCGTGCAAGAAAGAAGGCCATGTACGGCTCCAGCGCACCTTCAGCGTCTCCTGAAGCTGGTTGAGGCAAGAGATGTGGAGCTGTGAGAGCTTCCCGTAAAACGCAAATGGCGGCAAGCTTGAGAGTGCTGCAGTGGCCGACTGCACTGCCGCGCCGCACAGTGCAGTGTCCGAACGCACCAGGTGCAGCAGCATCTGCAAAGAGAGCTGCACAAGCACATGCACACAGTCATCACAAAGGCGTGGTCTGCGGCTTCAAGCTTCCATCGGTGGCACCGACCAACCAAGAAGGCCAAGAGTCCCCTGTGCACGCCCGATAAACATATCCGCAGCAGGGCGCCTGCGCAAAAGGTTCTGGCCGCCTGCTTGCCTGTGCCTCGTTGGAACTCCTTCAGGCCAAACTCATAATCACCACACGGATTGCTTAAAGCATATGGGAAGTCCATGCGAAGAATACCATTGAGCATACATTCTGATATGATGTCGAGTCCATGCAATCATGGGAAGCATTTCAGCGTATGCCCTGATGTGATGTTGAGTCCACGCCTTAAAAGGATGGTCGGAGGTTGGATATTGTGTCCACGTCTGGATGCAAGGTCTGATGTGGGACAGTGGAAATACTGATAACTCGCAAGGTATTAACTAGTGAAAAGGTCAACTTAGTGCATCTAGGCGGCCGTGGAGGAACCAGTGCAACACGAAAATCGCGCTATTTGTGGAAGTACAGAAGTGCGCTATCAGCACAGGTCACGAGTGAGGCCAATGTGACCAGCTCAAAGTGTGATGAGTGAAGGGGGGCACGGAACCCGCACCGTTATTGAGAATTCATTCAGTCGGCTTGTGGCTGCAGCATATACACCCCGCAACGGATCGTGAGGCGAAGTGGAGTCTTTGGTTTTTGCCGTTGGCAGACTAGAGATGGAAATGCCAGAAAAACGCGCAAGATCAAGGAGGGAGAATACGTTTGCAAGGAAATAAGTTCACCCCCATTTGCCCGTCTGGAGTGTGTGTGAGAGCAGACTGGCTCTATGTAAGTGGAACAAAAATCCCTTAGCTATTGTTCTTGAAGATGAGTCCTCATACAGCTAGCCAGACTCGTCTACAGAACACAACGAATACAATATGGCGTAGCAATCACAGATCACACGAGCAGCGCAGTGTCGAGGCAAGGTAAGAGAACACAAGAATAGTACGACAAGTTTTTCGTACCATCCATAGGTTTTGTGTTGGTGGTTTCAGCATCGGTAGTCTCCTTAGGTTTCGAAGAGTGCTTCTGTTTACGAACTAGAGACTTTCCGACCTGTCAGTGTCAAGATCAAAAGTGAACAGCGAATATTATAGCCACATCTATGCAGAAATACAGTGGTCTAAGGTTCAGCGCAAACAACGAACGTGTTCCATAAGGCCTTGAGGTCAAGCTAATACACGAGCCGAAGTAGAAATGGAGCCAAAGGATAGCTACACTGGGATACCGGTGGTTGTTATAGGCAGCCTACGGAAAGATGGGGGTCTGCACGGATCAGGACTCAAACCATTGACTGCAGGCCTAAACTTGATAAGAGAGTGCCACAGCAAAACGACGTCTGATTGCACGGCCAGGCTCGACGATCGCCACAGAGTTACGCAAATGGAATTAGGGTTTTAAAAGACGCCCTACAAAGCACAATACGTGTTTGACCGCACCCGAGTAACAACCTAGACCCCAGCGAAAGTTCTCAGAAAAATCTCGGGCGTCGCATACTGAACAGTTAAAACCAAGAACGGTACCTTATCAGTCGTCGTGAGAACTTCTTGTAGGGTCGAATGCCAACTTTGAAGTTCTGCTTGCGACTGTGTATGAGAGAACAAATGCATGGGTATACAAATGGATAAGTTATGATGGCACTTGTAAAATTTCGGGGGAGCGAAAACAAGAATTTGGCACGTGTTAGTCCCGAAGGAAACGAGATTAGCCACGTACCTTACAGCTTGCGACCACCCCCGCAAGCACTCCGGAAAGCTCTTTTTCGATTGCTTTCCTCTTACTTATGACTCTAGTGTGCTGGCACGTAAAATCCATGTTGAAGTACGAATAATTTCGAAAAATTGGACTGTCCGAGCTTAAACTTAGGGGCTAAAAGATAGGCGAAGGAGTTTTGAACGAAATCCACGAAGAAACACGTAGCATCCTGGAACAGCACTTACAATGTAGATAGAAAAATTGCTGACTTATGGCTGGCGACAGCATACGCTGTGAAGGCGATGTTGCACCAGATGACAGTCTGGATGTGCGGGAAGCTTAAGGATACTACTTGATCTGGTCTTCGAGCAAAACGGGAGCCACTCCAGCTCCTTGGGAATTTGAAAAACTTTCAGTAGACATTGTGGTCGTCCTGGATTCGACGACGTCACCTGCGTAGAAAATAGCCTAGAGCCTGAATAAGGCAGCGCCTTCTGAGGTCTTTCTGTACCCCCAACACGGACGTGAATCTTTGCTGATCATCGATAGCAATAAAAACCTAATCCCCAGTTAACCAGTTGCCTTCGCTTGCCACAAACGAAAGCTCGATCTCCGTCTGATCACTCGACTGTTCACTCGACTGAAGTCTGTGAGTCTCGTGTGTTGTCTCAAGACTCTACTGTACTTCTTGTCACTTGTAGACTGTATTTGTAGTCTAAAGGCGCGTATAAATAGTATTAGTTGGGGGGGGGTTCACGGGGAAGACAATCCCCCCCCACTGTATGGGGGCCTGCCTTCTCCTAGCTTCACCCCTCGTTGTGTGTGTCATCTGTGACAGTGTCATCAGTGACCGTGACCTAGCTTCCTTCCTAGATAGTCTTCCAGTAAGCCTCTCTATTCAGTTTATGCTATCACCGTCTCGAGCACCTCTTCACTGTGCTTTTCTGTGCCTGTTTGCCTATATGTCGCGATTATGAACAGCGCTGCGTCGCGGCGGGCGTCGTGGTGGCCGGGCTGCTGAGGTCGCGGGTGTGCGGGTTGGCGGAGTTTGGGCGCGCGGGCTGCTTATGGGGGAAAATTTTTTGGGTATATACGGAATGTGGAAGGTTCAGGAAACTGCATAATCTTTGAAAAAGGCCCTGCTCTGAGAATCTCGAAAGTGCGCAGGCTTTCGTGTGCATCCCCAAAAACTCTAACTGGCAACCTGACGAAAAGGCGCCTGGCCAGCGAGGAATCCTCAAGGAAGGTGGCACGGGACGGCTTGAACTCGAAAACTTCCAGCCCTCCAGAGCAGACGAGGAGAGCTTGGCTTGGCAGTGAGGGCCGAGTGGATCAGTGGGTACCGGAATATCCAAGTACACTAGATATCAGAAAGTCCCGTACTCGTGTGGATAAACTCTCTAAGATAAATAAACCCTAAGCTAGATATACCCGGAACGGTCTCGGACGGTCTCGGTGTCTAGCCTACCTGTGACACAGCGTGTGTCACAGTACGAACCTACAGATCAGTCAGTAGTCCAGTGTTGGTCCTAGGAATCTGTCATAGGGGCCTGCACCGGGACTCCCAGTCAGGGCTGCCTATACAGATTTCAGCACACCACCCCAGCACTGTGGGTGGTGACTGGCTAGGAGAGTCAGAAAATGTAAAGCTGTAAGTGTTAGGGCAGGAGCCAGGGTGACAAGGCCTAACTGCTAATCTAACTGTGCAATTCTGATACACAAATTAGAACCCTCTAGCTAGCACAAGAGCAGAAACTCACAGGCAATTAAGGTCCTGCTAAACTACTGAAAGGCTCTGTGTCAGCAAGTCAAATTGAAGATTTCAAAGGTGTCAAAGCAAAACCATAAACCAGATTGAAGAAGTCTTTGAGGTCACAGGAGTTCTGCACACCACCATGTTGGTGTGCCTCCAGAGTGAGCAAGAAGTCAATCGACAGTATCAAAGTAGTCAGCGGTGGCCTCACGGAAGTCCATCCCATAGTAGGAAGTAAAGTAACCAGCACCGTAGTAGTGCTGAACATCCAGAGGTCCGCTCTCATGTAAGGCCATGCCGTAGTAGAATGCCATGTCAATACCCAAATCCGCTTGAGCCAAATCCTGAAATGCTAAAAAGCTCAAAGTGTCAGGAGGCTCGGGCGGCTGAAGCTGTGGCAAACCGCCAGCTAACAAGAGATCCCGAGCCGGCATCACCGAGTCAACAAAATCATTCGTAGAGTAAAATGACGGAGTTTCCCAATCGAGATTACCACCAGGCGAAGGCACCTCCGTAGCCGGTGCACATGCCGACACAGCAGAAGCTGTGGACGCCGAAGCAGATACACCTGCAAAAGAAATGCACAACAGAGAGAGCACCGCGAGAGCGCCGATCGCCGGAGTGCCAAAGCCGAAAGGCGGCACACCGCATCCGACAGCACCGGACGGAGCCCGCGGCTTCACCGCGAAAGTACCGTCGGCGTAATCCTCGTAGTCGTCCGTGTCATAGCCTGTCAGGTCAGAGGGGTGGACGGCGGCGTGATTCACTGTCTGCACGAAGCCTCCGAACTCACCGCATGTCGCCTCTGTGGTGGTCACCCGCGCCGATTGAACTGGCGCGGGCTGTACATCCTTCGCCTGCGAAACAGGCATAGCAGGGGCCGGCACGGCGGACGCCGATGCCGCCGCACCACCTGCCGGAACCTGCCCCTCCGGTGTGATCCCCGCCGCAGCGGCAGGGCCACACACCAAAGCCGATGCATGCTCCTCAACCGCACTCCCAGGAACAAAGGATGCGTGGGTGTAATGTACCTGCTCTTGGGCGGCCTGAACCTCAGAGGTGAGGGCATCAAGCCGCCGCAAGATGTCCTCGTCGTCGGTCCCGCCAGAAGGCGGAGGCGGTACGCTGAATCCGTAGGCCGCCACGTCGATACCACCGACGCCGTCCGCGGAGAGCACCGCGGGCGGACCATACGCCAACGCCGCATGCGAGAAGGCCTCCGGTCCACTGTCCGCCGCGTCCTGGAAGACCTGCACGAGTGCCAATGCGTGCAGGCCCTCCGCGTCCTCCCGCTCAATGGGAATGCAGAAAGCCGCGGCCGTGGCTGGTGAGTGTTGGCGACCGCCAAGCGGGCAGTCGCGATACGGGTGATACACCTCTCCCTTACCGGCCTTGCGGCAGCGGTGGCACAGCGGCTTGGCCTTCATGCTGTCGCGGTCGAAGCCGACCGCGGGGGGGTTGCCTGCACCCACGCGAAACCCCCTCGGATGCTGCTTCCCCCGATGCTGCGGCTGCGGCTGCTGTCCCCCGCCCGCACGGCCACCTCGCACCAAGGCCTTCAAGGCCGCAATCTCCTCGAGCAGAACGGCGTACTCAGACGACGTGATAAGCGCAGAGGGCTTACCGCCCGTCCCCAGTGTCTGCTTCTCACGCGCCGACGCCCCCTCGTCCGACTGCGCCCATGCCTGGAAGATGGCCACAACGAGAGCCTGCAGCGAGCGGAGAGTGACTCCGCCGAGGTCACCCGCAAGCGGATAACGCACCTTCACCGCCGCGTAGAAGATCGTGTCGAGGCGGTTGTAGAGTGACAGCTTACGGGTCTCGTCGGTGGGCTGCCAGTCAGGAGCGCGGTTATCCCGCACCAGACGTTGCTCTCGAGCCAAGATCGGCTGCGGGTCAACGCCTGCGGGATAACGAAGCGCCGCATGCTCCTGCTGGTGGCTCTCGCGAAGGACCGTCGGCACGCTCCCCTTGATGATGTCGATGAGGGCACGACGTCCATCTCGGTCAGCCGAAGAGTCCGTACCCCGCAGCCAGGTGTCGGCCACAGAGTTCCGCTCCACGACGAGGGCCAAGACGTCATAGAGGAGCCCATTCACCTTCTCGATAACCAGAGAGGCGGGGTCGTCGAGGTCAAAGGGGGTCAAGTCCAGCCCAGCGGACTCAAACTCGGTCCGAAGCTGCACCACCAACTCGGAGAGACGGTCGGTGTCGTCAGTGCCACGATAATGATGTTTCTTGGAACCAAGGATATCCTCGCGGATACCCTTGGCCCAAGCCCGATGCAACCTCCCCTTGTAGACCACGTCAACAGCGGCGTGCTGGTCAACAAGATGTTTCCGCAACGCGACAGCGGTGTCGGAGTTGCTGGAAACAGCAGGGGGCACCACAGGTGGAGTGCTAGCGGTCGGAGTGTCCCGAACCGCATCCAAAAGCCGTATAGAGGCGTCCAAGTCGGAGTCCTTCAATAGGCGTTTACGAGCTCGTGTAGATGTCGCCATTCTTCTGAAAGCCAGAGAAAAGATGATGCGCGGTAGCACGTTTGGGTGTTGTGGCGGAAATGGAGGGATGACGTAACGGCAGAACGTGCGGAGCGGCGAAAAGAGCGAAGGGCACTTGCAAATGTCGGCGTGGTCGAAGGTGTCCGGAGCACCAGCCCAAAATACGTAAACCAGCGTGATCAGGGCAGGTAAAGTAACGCAAATGAACATTGCCAATCCCAAGCAATAGCAACGCGCGGTGCCCATGACTCGAAGCCGCAAAATACGTCTACCGTAAAATCATGTCCAAATCCTAGTCGCACCCAAACGCGCAAGTGCGCACCACCTCTTCAAGCGGCTGCTTAGCCAATCATGGCCAAGATAGCAAGTGGAATGAAAACGTGGATGGGGCCACGACCTACCGGAATATCCAAGTACACTAGATATCAGAAAGTCCCGTACTCGTGTGGATAAACTCTCTAAGATAAATAAACCCTAAGCTAGATATACCCGGAACGGTCTCGGACGGTCTCGGTGTCTAGCCTACCTGTGACACAGCGTGTGTCACAGTACGAACCTACAGATCAGTCAGTAGTCCAGTGTTGGTCCTAGGAATCTGTCATAGTGGCCTGCACCGGGACTCCCAGTCAGGGCTGCCTATACAGATTTCAGCAGTGGGCTCAACTTCAAAAAGGGGGGTCGAGGGCCAGCAGGCAGCGGAGACTGGATTCACAGCTTGCTCGGGCTGGCCGAAACGGTTGAATTCAGCGCCCGAGTTGGGCCGACCGGCCCGAGTGGGGATGCCCAAAACAGAAACTCACAGCCTGTGCCGACTTCACAGGGGAAGGCTCAGGCCACGTCAGTGGAAATGACCAGTCGGACAGCAGTCGAAGTTGCTTGGTGGTCCAGCAGAGGTCGAGCGTGGTGAATCCGCTCGGCAGTCATACGACAGGCGGGTGTGTGAATGCCCACTTAGAAAACGGCGAAAAGCAGCCTGAGAAGAGGAGCGGTCGTCTCTTTGACGTCTGAAAAGTCGTCAAAGGTGTTGAGTAGGGACGTCGACGCGAGGAGCCAAGCTCAACCGGGCGTGCTGAATCTCCGTATTTGCGCTGGATTCAGACTAGCTGGAAAGGAAGGTTGCTGGCTGTCTCGGCGTCACCGTACGCCTTCTCAACACTCTCGAGATGGGAATTCACGGGGGTGCGAAATATCGCGCCTCACCTGAGAATTCCCTCACGAACTTGGCTAATAAAAGTGGGTGTAAACGGCGAAGACGGTGTCTTCGTGCGGGCACGGAGGAGAAAGGCAGCAGTGGCGTTAGTCAACGAAGTTAGCGCGGAGCTGCGGCACGCACACATACCGCAAACGCACGCACGTACACATGAATTCAGGGTACACTTTTGCGCGCCTGTACGTTGCTGCAAGGTGAATTCAAAGGTGCTCCAGGCTCCTCGTAGGCATGGCAAAGTCCTGCACGTCTGCCCATTCCTCGCGAGAAAACATGGAAAGCTCTCACATAACGTACGGCGCCTCGGGCTTACCTCGGCTGCGTAGAGCTGCGGTCCTCGGGGCTGTGGATTCGCCTTCGGTTGCGCGGGTGTGAATTTACGCTTGAGCGTTACGGTTGCGTGAGCGAGGTTGTGAATTCGGATTCGCTGACTTTAGGCTATACGTCGCGCACGGAACTCGCACCTAGCAAACTGTCCCTGACTGATTCAAGTGGGCGCTTTGTGCGTCTGGATTCGCAGAGTCGCTGTAAATTCAGCAACGGAAAGAATATATAATACGAACTTACGCACGGCCAAGATGATTTTGAAAGGTTCAGAGTTATCTGCAGAATGTTTGAAAAGCGTCTCTATTTCTCTTAAGAAGCTAACTTCCTACAGGTGCAGTGAGGCATTTGGCGACCTTTCAGTTCGCGATGCTTCGCCTCCTCCAATCAGTGGTCTGTTCCCGCATTTGAACTGTCGCCGAATGCTACATGCCGTTGGTGGCTCTTGAGGTACCACATTTTGAAGCTAGCTGTTGTTGTGACGCGATGTCATCTGTGATGCGTCGGTGGTGAGTCGTTGTGCATTTTTGTGCTTGGAGCGCTGCGCCGCGCTTCGCGTCGTTCTCGTCGGCGTTGCTGGTGCCAGCTGTGAGCCGGCGCGGCGACCCGGAGATTTCGTCTACGTGGCGCGGCTGAGACGCTGTGGTGCCTGTGACATTCTTAGATCTTCGCGAGGCCGTGGATGGGCTCAGCCCGGTCCGGTGGACTCCAGGTGACACCCGGTGGGGAGCCATTCTGTTTGAGAGAGTTCTGAGAGAAAAGCATTTTGATGAACAGGAGCTAGGTCCGAATGAACATAACTCGGCTTTGGAGTTGCTGTCGTACGTGATGACGTGGCTGTCGTGCTGTTGAATGACTGATTGTGGTGTTTTGGGGAACGTGGTGGCTGAAGCGCCGTGGTTGGTGTCTGTGGTCGCTGTGCCGGGGTGCTGCTGTCGTGACGAGTCGTACCGTAGTGCATTGGCGTATGTTGGAGTGTAATTAAATGCGTGACGAGCGTCGTTGGGCGGATAACTGATTGTGAGAAAGGGGCTGTCTGAGGGGCACCATACTGATCGCGTGTTTTAGGGGGGTTCGACTCGCAACAGGGGATGGGCCTGTGGGATCTGCCCCTGCAAGAGCAGCAGTCAGAAGGGCTTGCCTTTTGGCGTGGGTGCTGGCATCTGCTTTCCTGGTGGCTTGCCGAAGCTGTCGCGTTTATAATTGGTATAAGTGGTATAACCGTTACAATGGGTATAACCGTTATAATGGGTATAACTGGTTGGGCACGGTGGGGTAAGCCGACTGGGGGAAAATGGTGCTGCCTGGTGGGGGAAAACGGAAATAACTGGGTGTGAACGCGGGTGTGATCTGTCTGAAGGGGTGACAGGGGTGTAGCGGGGCTGAGACGGCGGGGGGTGAGCCCCTTTCGCTGGAGGTATCTGAGTACGAAAGCGGGACGATGGCGTGACTGGGTGTGAAATAATGGGTATAACGGGTATAACGGGTATAATTGGTATACAATAACAGGTATAACCGTTATAACGAGTATGACTAGTTGGGCGGAGTGGGGTTAATCGACTGGGGGGAAATGGTGCTGCCGGGTGGGGGGAAGCGGTGATAACTGAGTGTGAACGTGGGTGTGATCGGCCGAGGGGCGACAGTGGCGTGGCGGGCTGGGACGCGGGGGAGACCACGTCAGGGCAAGGGGTTTCCCCCGATCTCGGGGTTGGGCGTGTCCATAGTTGTGACGGTGTCGCGATTATGAGCGCGCGTCGCGGCGGGCGTCGTGGTGGCCGAGCTGCGAGGTCGCGGGTGTGCGGGTTGGCGGAGTTTGGGCGCGCGGGCTGCTTATGGGGAAATGTTTTGGGTATATCCCCCCAGTGAGGGCATGCGGGCGGGAGCCTTCGGTTAAGACGGGAGTGCGGCGTGTGTGTTGGGGTTGGATTTTGAGGTGGCGGTGTGGGGCGGTGGCGCGGTGGTCGTGTGGAGCTGGCTGAGCGGTTGCGGCTGTGGGCGTGTTGATCTAGTCGTTGATAGCTGAGCGGTGGCTGCGGGCGTGTTGACCTCGTAGTCCAGTGGCGGGGCGCTGGTGGCTGTGGGCGTGTTGTTCTCGTCGTCGATGGCTTGGGGATGTGGCGCCCGGGCTGATGAGGGCGCTGTTGTGCTGGGGCTTGTGGAAGTTTTTTTTTTGTATTTGGGGATGTTGCGTTGGGGCAGCTGAGAGTGGGGCGCTGGGGCTCTTGGGGAGGTTGTTAGGGGCTGTGGTGCTGATGTTGTGGCGGATGCGGAAGGGTTCGGGTATCCGTCGAGGTGGTTGTGTCTTGGTGGTAGCGGGGCTGCGGGTTGGGTTAGAAGGACATGGAGCACGATGCTGCTTGTGGTTTGAGCCTACGTTGCAGAGTGGTGGCGGTGTCGGCGATGATGAGCCAAACGTTGCGTCTGCCAAGCGGGCCCTTCTGTTTGCAGAGTAAGATGCTCATACGTTGCGCAGCGGCTAGCTCCCACAGCCAACTTCGCCTGGCCGCGTGCGCGTCGAACACGTAATGTAGGGGCACGTGGGCGCATGTCAGCTCTCTCCCCACGGTCAGCAATGGCAGGGCGATGTCTAGCACTCTGAAGGCGGGGCTGGTGACCACGACGTTGTAGCTGTCCATGCGCCTGACGTTTTCGGGCTGTAACGCGTCCACTGGGGTGCTGGTGGCCATGGCGGGGTTGATGTCTGAGGAGTGCGTGGGCACGCCGCGGGGGTGCAGGGCTGCTTCGATGGCGCCAGTGCCGGCGTAGGGGTCCCACACCTTGTCCGCGGGATGCCAGGTGACGTGAGTTGCCAGCTGCTCGATTTCGGAGGGGGTGGTGACCACCAGTTGCGTTCCCCACTGTTTGGCGCTGATGCGCTGGCATTCCGCGTCTGTCATCGGGTGGCGGTGTCTGACTGTGCTGGGGTTGGCAGCGGCGAAGTCCAAGAGCTCTTGGGCTTGTTGGCGTATGTGCTGGGTGAGCTTGGTGATGTGGGCGGGGTCCCAATGCCCAGGTAGGAGGGTAGCCGTGGCGCGCAGCATGTTCTGTCTGTCGCCGAGGTCCCAGGTGCTGGGAAGGCTGTCGAAGGGCGTGGGCATGGCGGTTGTGCTGGGTGTGCTTTTGGGGATGGCCGCCAATGCGGTGTGTAGGACTTGCTCTGCGTCCAGCTGGGGCTGGGCCACTGCCTGCTTCTGCGGGGCTGTCGCGTTGTCAGGCAGCAGATACTGCTGCAGTTCTGCCAGCGTAAAGGTTTCTGAGTCTCCGTCATCGTACTCGTGTAACAAACGCCGGCTTCTCGTGGTATCGAGCCGGGTTTGTCCAGCTGGTGACACGCGTGACAGGAGTGGCAGTATGACACGCTTCGCCAAGATGACCTCCTGAGAGAGACAGACCTGCTAGGGAAGATATTCGCAGTATCAGGTTACCAAGAAATGATACGGTGACGACGGCGATGACTCCTTTGCCACTGACGTGTCAGTCAGAATAAGTTAAGCGGTAACAGTGTTAAAGCTGGCATGGAATAATGACTTTCCATTGGCCAGATGAAGATTTGAGGGCTAGAACCCGTTACAGTTTTGGGAAATGTGACAGAGCATAGAGAGATAAGTAACCTCTGACCGAAGGTCAGATCAGTGGACTCATTATTGTTTTGCCTTCGCAAGTGCTAGGTGGCTGTTCGCGTGCCAGTGCTAGATTGCTAAGACAGTTCTGCTCACAGTTTTTTGGACACAATAATTCGTGTTTTGTGGTTATTGTACAATTTTGATGAATATATTTTACTGCTGTTTTCATACTTTTTCATGTTGGAAATCTGGGCTTGCATGGAAGAGCTTAGCGTTTGATCTTAGGATATCAGAATTTCAAAAAATTTGTAGCCTTATGGTCTCGTGCTGCGTTGAGAATTGCTTGTTCAGTTACCGGCACCAGTGAATGTTAATGACAAACTTACGATCATCCGCGAGTGTTGAGATTGCCCGATTCCAAGGATATTTGTACCACCATATGCACACGTTTGCGACACTCGCACTTCAGTGCGTAGGGGCGTTCTGCGGCTCCTAGCCATCGTATGGTGCCCTCGTAAGGCTTTCCATCGATGACCTTCAATGCGCGCTTTCCGTCCAGCTGCTTGCCCCTGTTTTCGTAGGCGGTGAGGTACTGTGGGGAGAGGTCGTCGTCCGGCAGCAGGCCTAGGCAGCGGGGGCAGTACCAGAACTCTTCGCTGGGGACTCGCGTCAGCTTGGGCTGCAGGCACCCCAGGTGATAGCCTTGATTGCAGTCGTCGCAGAGGAGGATACTGGCGGGGCGATCGGCCTTTTTGCACACTTGACAACGTGCATCTTCGTTGTCGTCCAGGTTGTAGGTGATGGTGGGGTCGACATCGGGCAAATGGCAGATGGCTATCTGTGAGCCGTGTGCGTTGCACGTGCTGCCGCATCGGCCTTGTAGCACGGCGGTGCCGTCGTCAGGCAGCTCTTTGATTTGAAGTATAGGGTCGCGCGTGTGGAGCTGCAGGCCGTGATTTACGCTGCGCTTCAGGAACACGAAGTCGCCCACGCGGAAGTTGAACTGTTTGGGCAGGTACTTCCCTGAGCGCACTTGCGCGTACCGCTCGGTCTGGCGGTGTTGGGCTATGGCGATGTTGCTGCCAGCCATGATGGCGGCCCTTTTGACGTACTCGGCGCGTTCGAGGTAGCTGGCCGCCATGGCGTCCACGTCCATGCAGGACTCCAGAGGTTGGTTGAGGCGCTCCTTGATGGCCGGGGGTAGCGTTGGGCGCTGGGCGTATACGAGTTCATATGGCGCGAGGCGTGTGGACTCCTGCGGCGTGGCGTTGTATCCCAGCATAATCCAAGGAAGGAACGAATCCCATCGGTCGATGGATCCGGCCTGTTTGCACGCCTTGGTGAGGGCGGCTTTGGTCATCTGGACGATGCGCTCGCTGAGGCCGTTGCTCTGGGGGTGGGATTGCGAAGTGGTGCGGTGGTCGATCAGATTGTCCTTGAGCAGCTGGGCAAACTCCTTTTCCCATTCGCCGCCGTTGTCGGTCACTACTTCTGCTGGCCACCCGAACCTGGCGATGACGTGGAGGGCGAATGCCTGGGCGGTTTCCGCTGGTTCTTTGGTGTGCAGTGGGATGAGGCAGACGTATTTGGTGAAGTGCTCCACGACCACCATGACGTACTGGTGGTTGTTTTTGGCTTTGCGGGGCATCTTGGCCAGATCGGTGGAAAATCGGTAGTACATGCCCTTGACTTCCAGGGGGTTTAGGTGAGGGGCGTGCTTGTCGAAGGTGGTGCGGTAACGGGCGCAAGCGTCGCACTTGCTGACGACGTCGGAGCATGTGTCGTACAGCTTGGGCCAGTAGAATGCGTCTCTTACCATGGCTGCGGTGCGTCGGCGCCCAAAGTGCCCACACCTTTCATGCATTTGCTTTACGATGCGGTGTCGCTGGTCCACTGGCGGCACTGGTCGCCTTGCCCCGTTGGGCAGGACGCGGATCAGGGATTCTCCTTCGAGCGCGTAGTGTTGCGCTCGTTTGCTGACAGCCGCGAGGAGGTCGGAGTCGCCGGGGCGTTCGCCTTTCAGCCACCGCAGCATTGCCTCGTCGTCGTATGGTTCTGCCGATTCGCGTACCTCAGCCGCAGCGCTGAGAGTCCGGGTGACCTTTTCGCTGGGGAAGCTGGGTCGAGGGGAGTGGGACCGGCGTTGAGAGTCGGTGTGGAGTGCGGGCGTGGGGCCTCTGGCGGGTACGAACTGTATAGGGGTGCTGAGGGAGGTTGTTGGGTCGTGCGCTGTGGTGGCGTCCTCGCTTGGGGCTGCGCCTAGCCCAGTTTTGTCGTGGGGTCGCTGGCCGAAGCACTCTGGTGGGGCCTGATGTGCTGCTTGCACAAGCGAGGCTGTGGCGCCCGGCCCGTACAGCTGCCGCAGCTCGGATGCCTCCAACCGTGCTACCTGGGCTGTACCTGGGCTGTACTTGAAAACATTGGAAAAAAATATTTTTAGAATCTGTTTTTTGGGGGCTATTACGCTTATTTAGTCCTTACTAAATGAGTAAAATAGTCCTTACTAAATTAAGGCCCTACTTACCCTTGTTTATGTATAGACATGACCATATTTACCTTGTACTTGAGTATAGATACATGATAGGTAGGGCCCTACCCACCCTTGTTTATGTATAAACATGGCCTTACCTGACTAGTACTCGAGTATAGATACATGATAGGTAGGGCCCTACCTACCCTTGTTTATGTATAGACATGGCCATACCTACACTGTACTTGTATATAGATACATGATAGGTAGGGCCATACTTACCCTTTTTTATGTATATACACAAACTGATGCTATCTATTTACACTACACAAATGCCATGTCGTACTGCAGGCCTAAGTACTAAGCAAGCTCGTCCTCGCTAGGATTTTCATCCTGGACATTCTGCTCGAAGAAATCTGCTCGAGGGTCAAGAACCACCGCAGTTTGCATGCAAGGATGCTTCACAATTACTACTTGCGACGCGATCTGATCTGCGAGCATGAATGGCTCTGTGGTATCGAAGACGGTGTCAGGGTTCTCGGGGTCATCGCAAAAGAAACAGCCAGTGACGCTGTCCGGGCCAACTATGGAGTTCATCCGGTTATACATGGCGATCTTCGCTTTTGTCGGCTTCTGCAGCCAAGCCGCCTTGACAAATATGTACTCGACCCCACCAAGCTTGATGGCATAGACGTCTTCAAGACGGGCGAGCCTGGCACGCATGTATAATTGAGGAATTAGTTTGCAAAAACTACTGGAATCGTCTGAACATGGCCATGTTTACCCAGGGTATCTAAAGAACCTAGGTGGACATGGCCCTGTTATCACAATACATTACTAGGTAGGGCTAGAACATGGCCATGTTTACTCATTAATCATAAGCAGAAAGGCACGCACCTATCAGTCTCTTCCTCTTCACTTGTTCCACGCACGCGTTCGATGAAAAAAGAGCGGAAATAACACTGGACAGTTTTGAACTTCTTGTCCACAGCAGCGATGCGGAATCGCATGTTACCCACTTGTACCTTGTTAAACCTGCGGCACTTTGTGGGGCAACCACGCAACAACTCGATTTCGTCGGGAGTGAATGGTCGTCCGAGCCAAGGAGTCGGATCTTCGTCGGCGGCTAGACGGCATGTCATCCTCCTTTGCAGTCCTTTCTTCAAGCCACGACCGCCTCTCTTGACCCTGCGAATCACCTGAGTGATTAGTTTGTGGAAACGTGGATGGAAATCATGCACGAACATGGCCATGTTTACTTAGTGTTTCATTCAGGCATTGATTAGATGAGGCCTTACCTTGTTCGTAAGTCCTCATGATATGCATCAAGCAGGTCTTGCAACCGTCGGTAATGCCCCACATTGGTGCGCATCCAAACATCGATGCACGCTCGCTCGCCTTCGGTCAATGTGTGCTTCTTCCCTTTATCGGCCACAACAACGCGGTCCCGTACAAGAGCGGGGACGACAAGTGGCCGTGGAACTTCGTTGCGAAGTGCCATAAGTAACCCTCGTACATACTGAATGGTCTTCTGCCGCCCCATTCCGTTCATGATGCTCTGCACCGGGAAGGCATTGTTCTTCACCCACCTCCCGATTTTGCCATTTAAGGACTCGAATACGAACATCCAATACTCGCGAACCGGCCCGAGGTCTCGAAGTTGGTCTACCACGTGACACAATAGATGTGTGTTGAGGACCCACCAGTGAGGGCTCGTCCCATGTCGCGAGCTCTCCATGGTGACGATCCACTCTCTAATGTACTTGTCAAGTGTCGGCAGCTCCTGAATCCCCATGTTCACCATCAACAATAGGTAGGTAGGGCCATGTCCCACCATGTTCCTAGAAGGTCATGAACGGGTATGGCCATGTCTAACCATGTTCCTAAGGGATAATGGTCAAGTATGGCCATGTTCACTCTGTAAACTAGGTGGGCATCGCCATGTGCATTCAGCCTTCACACAAAATGTAAATTCTTGGTGACGCGACAGGGAACATGAGAGCAAGGTACCAGAGAACCGCACCTTCAGATCGATCTCGTGGGCCGTGATTTCCCGGACTATCGTTGAAAGTTGCCCCACCAAACGTGCGAGTGCATTGGGTGAGTCATCGTCCCTTGGCCATGCCGCGAGGATCGCGAAAAGTCCATTTCTGAACATCACCAAATATTCGTGGGCTTTTAGCTTCTTTGCGTTTCCGTCTGAAGACAGTTTCAACAATTTCCATTGACCCGCTCCCCATTCCCGTGGAAAGCCAACTTCCTCTCTCGCGAATTCCTCGGCTCTCTTCAAGCACCTTCCCGTAGCGGTGCGCACGTCGACAATCTGCCAAGGGGATGTCCTTTTGGTGTAGTTGCCATTCGCATCTGCTCAAGTGTCGGACCCGACCATAATTCACGTATGGATGCTAAACTTTTGAACAAACCGGACAGAACTGCCTACATATGGCCATGTTCAAGCATGTTCATAAGCCAAAACGGCTGGACACAGCCATGTTTACATAGGTTTCGCTGGATGGGTTCACGTCGGGTCAGGCCTATGGAAAGGGGAAAATACCAGTTGCCCACCATGTGGGTTTAATGCCTTGAGATTTCGCCCACGTTCGCGTTTTCTTGTCAAAGTCAGTTCCCATCACGGCGTCAAGGACGTGCTCTCCAAGATTCTTGATCAAGTGCATCAAGTCGATGAGGTAGTCCTTGGCCTCATCCCAATACGGCAAGCGTGAGAATTCCGAAGGAAATTTTATACCGGTAGCTTTTATCATCGTCTCGAGATCCTTCATCGTGAAGTGTCCGCTTTCCTTAAGCGTTTGGTGCTGCGCCGCGTGGTGCCGTATCTCGGCATCCGTTCTCTTTTGAAACTCTGCGGGACCTGCGATGCAACAGGGTGAACATTGCCCTACCCATCATCGAAGCCGTCCGAACATGGCCATATCCGGTCATGTCTACACGTGGGTATGGCCATGTCTATGAAAAAAACTAGCACAGCATGGCCATACTTAACCAATATCTGTCGCTTGCGTGCAGTACATCAAGGGAATACCAGAGAAGGTTGTTTACCAGGCTCGGCTTCCGTGCGGAAGGTATACCGCATCCCCTTGAAGATGCTAGATCGCCAACCTTGCAGGTTGCATGCAATGCAAGCCATGTACGCCCCCACATCCTTGCGACAAGCGCCATCCATCAAACCTTTGATGTCAAACAACATCTTAAACAACATGCACCTCAAGTTGAAGGTTTCTTTTTTCACGATGTCGTAGCACGGCACGCCATCCCATAACTCCAGCAGCTGGTCCACAAATAGCTCGTAGATAGGTTGCGTGCTTTTTGGCTTCGAGCCGCTACATATCCCAAACACCTCCATGTTCACGAACTTGCCGCGGATGGTGGGGTGCATATTGAGGTATTGAAACGTCACCGGGAAAACTCCGCGCAGGTCCTTCCACACCGTGGCGCCATCCGCACATCCTAAGATCACCACGTTGCGGGGATCGCTGAAGAACTTGGGGTACCTTTCCCGCCGTTGCCTCCATGCTGGACTGTCTGCGATAAACAGGTAAGTATGGCCATGTTCAGTAGGTTTCTAGAAGGACAGGGCCCGAACACAGCCATGCTCAGTAGGTTTCCAGAGGAATAGGGCCCAAATATGGCCATGTTCAGTAGGCTTTCAAAGGGCATTCCTTTCACAATCGGGAACTGGAAATTTTCACTTACCCCACATAGTTCCCATCGCCTCCTTGGTCAAGTCGCATGGAATATGGCGGGCGTGCGCTTGCATGTCCACGCAAAGCTCCGGGTGCGCAAAATTCCTTTTGAGAAGATCCGGGAGGTTCCAATAATAAAACGTGGACTTTCCTCTCCGGCTCGCCAACGGCTTCTCGAGCATCTCCGGGGCCCATCTATCGGCGCCACACGTCGAGCATGTCCGGCACATTGCGTGCTCTCCGTCGAATCTGCAACATCCATTTACACAGATGTCCACCGACTTAGAAGGCAAGCCATACATGGATAGATGTCCTATGGCCTCTTGGTAGTTCTTCGGTAGAGTGCCCTCCGGGAACATCTTCGGCAAATTTAGACGAAGTATCTCCAACAAGTCGTTAAAGGATCCTTGACTAAGGCCATGCTCCAAGTTCCATTCCAAGAGATCGAGCATGAGCATGAAGGCATGGTTTTCCTTACCAGAAGCATCCTGCGAAACTGACACCACCTTTAGAAATGGGACGGACATTGCCACGTAACTGTGCAAACATGGCAATGTTCGCCTTGTTTACATTTTGAAATGGCAAGACATGACCATGTCTGCCCAGTACCTTATTAGCCAGTGCATATCCTCACCTTAAACCTCACCTGATGAAACCACATTAACTCAAAGTGCAGCAGCAGCAAGCGACACCACGGTTGTTGTGTTATTTTCAGGTCGCACCTTTACCATCTCCTCCAAGCTCTTTAGTATCTCGTTGATTACATCCATCTCCTCGTCATTCGCCTCGTGTGCGGTACCACTCATGCCATCATCTCGATGGGGGATGAACATTGGGTGCGATCGCACTCCCACAAGGCACTCCACGATAGGAAATGCCACATCCCATGACTGGTTGCCGCAATGAAGAGAGATGTGCACGTCATCCTCCGGATACATATCGTCGAAATTGCCGGGTTTCATCCACCCTTCGTACTCGTCGAAGTCAATGCCTTCGATGTGGTTGAGGAAATACATCATCTTCTCCCACTCATACTCGATTTTGAGGAGCTCCCCGTTCGTGCGTGTGGAGGTCACGCTCACGTGAAAACAGGCGGTGTCGTCACGTTCTTGCCGAGTTGGGGAGGCGACTGCAACGAGCACCTTGGGCAGGTATTAGGCACACATGGCCATGTTCACCAATTACCTGAAGCTATACAAGGCAGGTATGGCCATGTTCAATAGTAGGTTCTCACCTGCTGGCTCAGACGGGAAGGGGGAACCGAATTCATCCATCTCTTCATCCGTCTCCAAAGTAGGTTCGGTAGAATCATGTGGGGTAGGCGGCCTAAGAGGAAGCACGGCATCCGGATCCGGTTGTGGAGGTACATGCCAACCGTAAAGCCTTTTGTGTGTGTAGATGGTTCTCGTTGACACTTCCTTGGTGATGTTGTTCTCCACGCAACGATTGCAACCACATGGCTTCTTTTGCGCGTCCCTTGCGCGTGGACCGTTCTCCACACCTCCGCGGCGGCGTCTGCACGAAACCGCGTACGAACATGGCCATGCTTACCTTGTGTATTCCAAGGAACATATACAAACAGCGCCATGTTTACACCGGGTTTGAAACCATACCTGGCTATAGGGTGTGGGAACGCCGGGTTTAGCGGAGTACACATTATGGCCTCGTCGGCTACCTCGCGGACGATGGGTTCGGTGTCTGCGTCATGGGCACGGGAATCGTCTTGGGCCACGGCCTCGGAGATCGGAGAGTCGGCATCGGAGGCCAAGAGCATCATCGGGTGTGCGGAGGTGGTGGCATCGGCACGGGAATCGTCTTGGGCCACGGCCTCGGAGATCGGAGAGTCGGCATCGGAGGCCAAGAGCATCATCGGGTGTGGGGAGGGGGGGGCATCGGCATCGGGGCTGGCGTCGTCGGAACTCGTGACATCCTTGCTCTTGATGGAGTCGTGGTCATCCAAAGTGGGTTGCTCGGACTTGGTCAAATTCAACTCGTCCGGCGGAGCCATACAAATGTCGTCGTCCCTCACCACTTTCAAAATCGCGTCTTTGATCATGGCAAGATTTCGGTGGACGGGAGGTTCCAATGCCCAACGGTGGCCGGCATACTCGATGTTCGCCGGATGGTCCTCTAGGTAGAGTGTATCGGCGATGCACTCCCATATTCTCGAACGGTGGCCCTTCGCATTTGCCACCATGTCGAAAAACTCTTGCGGCGTGCACACCGTTTTCTTCTCTTCGCCTGAATGGGGCATGAAGGAATGGATGGTGACATTGCGTTGCCTGTTGCAAAAGAATCAGAAATGTGTTAGTAGGGCCATGCCCACATCGTTTCAGCAATGGACATGTCTGATCAGGACTTGAGCATAGATACGTGATAGGTAGGGCCCTATTTACCCTTGTTAATGTATACACATGGCCATGCTTGATCAGTACTTGAGTATAGACACATGGTAGATAAGGCCCCACTTACCCTTGTTTATGTATAAACATGTCCTTGCATAATGCAGCACGCAATCAAGCTTACGGAATGTCACCTTGGATCCGAAAGTTGGCTTGCCAACGAGGAATCGTCCGAGTCACTGCCTGAATGCAGGTCTGGCAACGATGAGTCGTCCGAGTCCGTGTCTGAGCGCTGGCTTGGCAAGGAGGAGTTGTCGGAGGCAGTGCTTGAAAGCAAGCCTGGCAACGAGGAGTCGTCCGAGTCCTTGTTTGACCGCTGACCTGGCAGCATGGAGTCGTCTGAGTCCATGTCGCGGCGGTCGGAGTTGGCTTCGGAGTTGGGTGTATGGGTACATGGGGGCGAAGTAATAGCTGTGGCTGCAATGTCTTCGGCATGGGGGTCCGACCTACAGCGAACACGGCCAAACATGGCCATACCTGACCCCTTCCCATTGCAGGTAGGGCAATGCTCGCCCCGGGTTCGTCCCGAGGGCAAGGCAGGTAGGGCCCTACCCGTACCGTAATCGTGCCGCAGCACCCCTTAGTCGACGAACCACAATGAAAGTTTAACATCACACAGGCGAGGTAGGGAAAGCAAAAATTTGGCCAGGGCCTCCGGCGCACAAGGTCGCATGTGGCAGGAATTTCCGTGCTTTTCGGTCCGACCTACAGCGAACACGTCAAAACATGGCCATACCTGGCCCCTTCCCATTGCAGGTAGGGCAATGCCCGCCCCGGGTTCGTCCCGAGAGCAAGGCAGGTAGGGCCCTACCCGGTCATGCCGTCGCGTTCAATGTCAGTGAAGGTGGCGCGTGCCGGATGATTGTCGTATTCTTCCGTCAGAATGATTCCATCCCAAAAGAGTTCCTCAATTAAATCTATAAACCCATTCGTGGGATTGGCATCCCATTCGAGGACACGTTGCCTCTTGAAGGCATCGTCCGCACGCGGCGGCGTCGTCAACCCATCGCCCTCACCCGGAGAATTTGCCAAGCGATATGCAACAGTGGCTCTTTTCGCGGGATTGACCCTCCGTCTCTCCTCCGGAATCCCACCTTGCGCCAATCTCTGTGCGCGGGATGTCATCGCCTATTGTGCCTGCAAACCGCTTTTGCCCACGTACGTAACCTGCTGTACCATCATAAGTATGGCGTAAACATGGCCCTACCTAAGCAGTTTCAACAGCCGAGATGGTGAAACACGGCCTTGTTAGCCTTGTTTTACTGCCAACATTGGGCAAGACGTACATAAAACGGACCATGTTTGATCTGTGTTTAAAAACACGTGGCAAACTTGGCCATTTTTGGGCAATGTTGGCAGTAAAACAAGGCAAACCACGTTGTGTTGCGCCGCGGAAGATGTTTACCTTGTACCTGAGTAGAATTGCCCTGGTATGGCCCGGTTCGAACAGCATTCACGCGAACACAAGGTAGACATCTTCCGCGGCGCACATAGCCCAAATCAATGCCCCAAATGCAAAACCCAATGGGGAAACGACCCAAACATGGTCATGTCTAGACCATACCTTAGGGTGCAGGCGGGCGTGCCAAAAAAATCGGTCATTTTGGTGAAAAAACAAAGTTGAGCTCAAAAGAAGGGGGCTTGGGCGCAGACTACAATGGTGAAAACGGTTTGTTGAAAGGTTGTAAAGGCCTTTGGAAAAAAGGCCTTTATTATGTGGAACTTCAACTTGCGAGAACAAAAAACAAAACTAGAAGACGACGGAAACTTGCGTTGCCCTGGGGCATGGTCATGCGCGCGGCGCGATTCGAATCCGACTGATCGACGAATCCAACGCCTGGCGATCGAAAGTGCCAAAGTAATTTCAAATTGGGGCGTCCGATGCGAATACGAAATGCGTTGACCTCGAGTGACCGCGAATCCCGCTTCCCTTCCCCTTCTCATCGATCCACGGAAACGCAGGCGGCGTACTGCGTGGAACGGATACGAGGGAGGGAGGTGGTGCTTTACCTTGCAGGAAGTAGTCAAAACGGTTTATTAAAGCGAGCGATACCGTTTTAAGGCTAAAATTTACTGCTGCCTGCGAAGCACCACCTCCCTCCCTAGAAACGTAAGTGATTTGAAAAATGCCGAGCGGCATGTTGTCCTACGACCAATTTAAATCTGCCCGCGCGAAAATGGGCAAGCTCGCGGACAAGGAAAAGTACCGGCAATACAAGCGCAAGTATGCGCTTTTAAATGCGTCCGACTCCGAGAGCGGTGGCTCCGAGGACACGGACGAGGAGGAGGAGGAGGAGGAGGAGGAGGAGGATCCGGGGGCCGAAAGCAAGAAGGGGAGTGGGCTTGACCGCTTCGCCCTTGCGATGGCCAAGGTGAAGTCCACAGGGGATTCAGTTAAAAATCTTCAGAAAGCGCAAAAAAAGGAGGGGAAGGAGGCGGCGCAACACAGGAGAGACGTCTTCCGTGAGTAACCCAGCCGAAATCCTGCTTGAAAAACACTTGCTAGGGTGTTAGAACATTGCACGAACACAGCCCTGTTCGCCCACCTTCCAGTTGTAGGCAGGGGGTGTACACTGCGTAAATAGGGCAATGTTTGGGTAGTGTCCTGCTTGTGTTTTATGTTGTCCTGTCGCAGGAAGTTCAGATGCTAACGTGTGGGGTGTTTGTGTTTGATTTCACAGACGATATGGTGGTGAAGGGGCATGTAAATCCCTTCCAGGGTCTGGATAAACAGACCCTGGCTAGGGATAGGTTCCGCCGTCGAATGGCGGAACTAATGCCCCTCACCGCCACGTTGGGCTCAAGTGGGGACAACCAGCATATGAAGTTGTCCACCTTGATGCAAAATTTGAGGCGCCGTCACAAGTGGGGGAGGTGGCGCCTCAAGGCGGGGGAGGTGCATGTCTGGGTATGCAACATACCCGGGCATGCATACACCACCGCCAACGTGGAGGTGTTTTCCCAAAAGAAAGGCCAACCCACAACGGCCGAGATCAAGGCCGGGGTGGAGGCTGCGGGTTTGACCCAGAACGGCGACGTCCCAACGGAAGGTGCGTTCTTTGCTTGAAATAAGTTTTGTGATAAGTTCTTCGTTTCTTATGTGCAAGTAAGGCCCTGTTCGCACCGTTTAGTACAGAAGTACTATACAAGTAAGGCCATGTTTACACACTACCTATGCAAACATGGCCATGTTTGAAACTAACTTAGTGTTGGTCGTGGCAGCAGAGGATCGGAAGGCAATCCTGCGGGATCTTATCGACGCCAAGGAGGAGGAGGAGGAGGAGGAGGAGGAGGAGGCCAGGGGCAAGGGGAAGGCCGAGCCCAAGGGCAAGGAGAAGGCCGAGCCCAAGGGCAAGGAGAAGGCCGGGCCCAAGGGCAAGGAGGCCATGGCGGGCAAGGGCAAGGAGCCCATGGCGCCCAAGCGCCAAGGGCTCAAGGTGGCCGAAGCCCGAAAGCGGGCGGCCGAACAGGAGGTGCTTGAGCACGGCCGCCTCAAGGTCGGCGACCACGCCTTGCTCATGGCTAGCGAGGACCACGAGGTGGAGGATGAGGAGAAGAGGTGGAAGGCGGGGACACCCGATGTTCCCACCTCTTGGTACAAGGACGACCTCACCCCGCAGGTCCACACCCCCCTGCTCTGCGGGGTGGTGGTGGAGACGGTGCCCAAGAAGCCGGCATGGCACTTTGGGCACCAGGTGGCGGGGGGCTCCCACGCGACCAGCTGTGCATCAAGGTAAGACCCGAACATGGCCCTACCTGCAATGTTTTCCTACGAAACCGCTTAAACATGGCCATATTCGGACATGTTTACACTTCGAACTAACTTACGCGTGTGCTTGCAGATCACGGAGTTCCATTGGACTCTGTACGACCCGGTCCACCAGGACCGGGTCAAAAAGGCACTACTCTACCTGTTCGAACAGGTGGAGGAAAAAGTGCCTGAGAAGGCAGAGTTCAAGAGGCACCTCGATGACTTCCTCAAGGGGAGGTTCGCTACGGGGAGCCTCTTGTGTTGCGTGCCATGGGAGCAAGCAACACAAAGGTACGACGACGGAAAGGAGTTGTTGTACTACCACTCCGGGAAGCCCGACGGGCTGAAAGTGCCTAAACCGGCGGGAACCTCCGCGGAGGACGAGGACGAGGACGAGGAGGATGGGGACTATGTACCCCCGGCGGATGATGATGCGCCCGAAAAGGGGGATGAAGAGGAGGACGAGGACGAGGACGAGAAGGAAGAGGCTCCTTCTCCTTCTGAAAAAGGCAAAAATAAGAGAAATGTAGACAGTCCTGCAGTGAAAGGGAACAAGAGGAGCAGAAAATAGAAAAATGTACACTTTCAGTAAATATTTTTAATTGAAAAATCATTCAAACATTGCCATACTTACCCTGTACTTGAGCATGGATACATGATAGGTAGGGCCCTACTTACCCTTGTTTATATATAAACATGGCCATACTTACCCTGTACTTGAGTATAGATACATGATAGGTAGGGCCCTACTTACCCTTGTTTATGTATAAACATGGCCATACCTGACTAGTAATTGAGTATAGATACATGATAGGTAGGGCCCTACTTACCCTTGTTTATGTATAAACATGGCCATACTCTACCCAAAGATTTCGAGTAGATACACGATAAAGTGTGGCCCTGTTTACCCTTGTTTATGTATATAGACATGGCCATACTTACCCCGTACTTGAGCATGATACATGATAGGTAGGGCCCTACTTTACCCTTGTTTATGTATAGACATGGGCCATGTTTGTTCATCACTTGAGTATAGATGGTGATAAAGAGTCTCATTTACCCTTGTTTATGTATAGACATGGCCATACTTACCTTGTATCTACCCATTTTCTAAGTGATTCATGCATTCACGGGCGTACGTATGGTGCGTTAGACATTGGGTAGGTAGGGGGTAGGTAGGGGGTAAGTAAGGCCAAAAACCACGACCAAACATGGCCCTACTTGGGTTGTGTTGCGCCGCGGAAAAACTGACTAAACATGGCCATGTCTGGTCGTGGTTTTTGGCCATCCAGACACAAGGTAGATACAAGGCAAACATGGCCCTACCTACGATTCCTAAATTTGTAGGGTGAGTATTGTTTCGAATTGCTCATTAACCTAATGAGGTGTTACCTGTTAGTGACTAACTTTGTACTTTTATATTACAATATAGGTACCATTGACACCTGCAGCAGAAAGCGAGCTGGCTGCTAATCGTGGTCCGGGCGGCTCATTGTTGGCTTACAAGGCTGGAGAGACAGCGAAGGCGGCCAAAGAACAGAATGCTGAGCAAGCAGCGCAGAACTGGCAGTCCTTGCTCACTTTGCCGAAACAGCGGCGTTCAATATCTCATTCTAATACGATTCGGTACCAGATTGAATATAACCACCGGTTCCCCAGAGTCGTTAACGCCAAAGACGTCAAGGGGTGTACCTTCAACATACCTATCCAGTACATTATACAGGCTGAGGACTACGAGCGCATCAGGGATGAGGACCGTGCGCAAGTTGTGAACCTGAAAGAGAGCATGGCTTGGAACCCACACTCTTTTCAGAACACCTCCCTGGTGTGCGCACAGTCGTCAGCCGTCGGTCTCCTTTAACATGAGTTGACGGCAATCCAATTTTTTTCAGTATTTGAATTCCGGTCCATGAATTCTGGTGCGCGAGTCAACTCGTCATCCGTCGGTCCGTCAGCGACGCGTTATGTCATGTCATGTCAGGTCGCAGGTCATGTCACCACATTCTCATCATGTCGATGTCGCTGTCATACCGCGCGGGGCGGCGGGCAGATTAGCGAACCCCAGCTTAGCCTAGGCGAAGTACTACCCAGTGGGCGCTTTTAGGCCCTAAAAACGCCCGATGAGCAAGAAACCAGTAAAAGTTAGCAAGGCACACGCCCACGTCAATAAAGTTGTTCTCCCTTAGGCCGTTCATACCGCATTGCCCTATCGGGTGCGCAATTTCACGCCGATTATGTGGTCTCGCCATACTTAAGCATCGTATAAGGCATCACCATACTCAAGCGAAACCGAACCGTCGAGATAAGCCGCAGTAGCACGTTTAGGCCATAAACGTGCCCCCGATTGGAGAACCGTGCCGAACCGCCAACCACTGTGGTCTAAGATGCAAGGTATATTCATGTGTCATGGTGCATGTAGATGAAATAACTATCTCCAGTTTTGATGAAAATGCATTCGCTCTACGAAGATGCACGTTACCTCACAAATAGTGCCGTAACTGTCGCGATACGCATCCATTCGTGTTATGACTGGGCGCCCAATCTCATCACCTCATCAGGCCCGACATTTTCAAATAGCAAACGATCAGTTTGGGTCCGCATTTGTAACGACCGTACATGTCGAATCGTATATACAGAACATGTGTACAGAATATACAGATTGTCGTTTTTGCAAATTTCGTTTTCGCACAAGTTCGATTCCATCAAAGTCAGTGCATAAATATACAACGTAGTATTCACGTTTACAGAACATGTGTGGTTAACGCCACCAATGATTTGGGTGCTCATTTATCATCACATGACTGATATAGTTTCGTGACTGGCAGGCTTGAACATTTGATCCCAACTGCTGAAACAACTGCGCATTAAGAAGATTCCGGCTGCACTAGGGAAACTAGTGTGACTGATGACAGAATGACACGTTGTCAACATGACAGGGCATGTTATGCTGACAATATGACGACATGACTTGGTGACGGTATGACGTGATGATGTCAGAGCCACGATCAGTGTAGCCGTGTATGCCCCGTTCGCGCCGGGAGAAGCGTCGCGTATGAAGTCGCGGTCCGTGTCTACTATCGGATGCCTCTGAGTTTGGCACACGCGGTAAGTGCGTTGTGGTAAGCCAGGGTTGATTTTTAATTCATGATCAGTGTAAGTGTTGATACTTTGATCGACCGGCATGACACGCGTGTCACCTGCTGAGATGGAAGATCCTTTGACATTTACGAAATGCTAGAACGAGTAGTATGAACAGGAGCTCGGTTCTTTCTTCCTTCTTGTACACCTGAACATTCAGCCCTAAAAGTGATATCTGAATATAGTGTATTTCACCATGTGTCCGTGTAAGCTGCGTAGCACAAGAACGAATTTTGAATGCTTTAATTCTTACTCGTTACATTTTATCCTGGTCCCAAAGCAAACCCATGGACAATATACTACCGTCCAAGATATGAGCTTGTACATTGTCAGAATTCATAATTTACTTTCTGAGAAAATACTTGGATGTCATCACATTACACTTCAAAACTGGAAACGCGCAGAGAGTCGCAGTGTGCCAGGAACAAATGAACAATCGAGGCGACTCAGGACACCATGATGGCAGCACTACTGGTCATACGAGAAGCCATTGTTGCGCAATGTCATCGTTGTGCGGACTCCTTGTAAAACTATCTCCCTAGAATGCCATTGACATCCCACAGAGGACCAGACTGAAGCTCATTCCCAGAAACGTGATTGCACCTGCAATACCCAGCAGCTTGCGAATGAGACAGATGGCACCTGCCTACCATGATCTGGCAGCAAATACTATTGTTCCCTCATGCCAAGACATATATATTGTAGTAACCTTTGCACACTGCTTGAGGCACACAATCATCAGGGCACAATAATGCGATGTCCTAGGGAATAGAGAATTTCACACCAAAGTTAATGGCTACACTCAATAATAAGTGCGAGCGCCAAAACCATGTTGCAGGAGGAGATTTGTTACCGCTATCTGAGGGGGTTTCGACAGTGGGAGGCGGCGGTGATTTAGCCCCGTTGGCTGTCATTGACTCCTCATCCACTGTATGTTACCATTGCCTCCCATTCACAACCACATATGGCACCATATTGACATGCAATCAAACGTATACGTCCTTGGGGAAATGTCACATCACAATCACATTGTTACGAACTACAAACAGACGGCTAAATCGCCCGACTTTACTCGGAAGCTGATTAAGAACAATATTTCAGCTCTTCGCTAGGTTTTTCCCTTGCCGCAACGACATGCGCTACGACTAGTGCACAGTGCAACAATCTCCAAAACACGTTGCTTGAGAGCACTCACCTGTAACTGCACCGTAAGTGGTGATAAACGACTCTCGAAACATAGAGGCATCACTGGCCTTCTGTTCTTCTACAAAGGCTGTAGCAAGTTCCTCGCTTGCAAAGGTAATCACAACATCCGCAGTGGCACCAGTGGCAGAGAGGTGGCGCCTGTTTAGAGTCGCACACATATCCAACACAGAGCTTTGGCTCAAGATGATCCAATACCTTGTCTCTACTCGCGTTGTGAAACCGCATACAAAGAGACAAACCAAACCTAATTACCCAGCTTGTCGATGCAGCTCAGGTGCCTACAGGCAGGTCACATCTGCATCATATTGTGCTCGGTGCCGACTCACGTTGACTCAACAACAACAGCTAGGTGTTGGTGTTCACCGTCCCATTACAGCACTACATCTTCGCAGGAGATGAGCTTTACTTGACGCACCTTTTTGACGCAAGCGCAGTGAGAGTGTATTCGACCTTGTCGGATGTCACACCAGCAGAAGTCGCTACTTCAGCCTGCGTGTCCTCCATAGCACCACCACGGAAACCTTACTGCATCTGGCAGTTCTTTCACTCGACAGGTATGAGCTTGATGTGGGTGGAGACACGATGATCTTGCCATATGTGAAAAAAACAAGGACAGAACAAAACAGCAAAAAGGCGCAGTCACTGAACGAGCATGCCGGTAAAGCAGGCGCACCAAGGGGCTCCGAAGCGCCTCTCGAAGGGCCGATGAGGGCTGCGCGCTATTTCGTCTCTATCCCTTGGTAACACGAAAAGTTCAAAGCAATATTCACAGGCTGCTTTGTGCCAGACGTATAACGGCGTGTGCTTTGCTCGCTCAAGCTGCCCAGAGACCCCTTACCTCCTATGACAGTATTAATCGCTCCCTGTACCTCCCTGAGGCTCTCATGGAGGTCCGGTCTTGCTGTGCAACGAAGGATGTTGACACCGAAGGCGTGCACGGCGAACGAGTGTAGGCCGCCGAGTTTTTGGAGGCAGTGCGAGACGCAGACCTGAGAAGATACAATGGCCATTCTATAGTTGCCAAACAGAATGCGGTGGGGGAAACCTTGAAATCTTCGTCGAAGCTACTTGGGAGGTTATCAGGATCAATTTCATCAAGTGTCGCAGAGAAGCCGACAACACCCGTGGCAGTCGAGGAAGGAGGAGGAGAGGGAGGAGGTGAGGAAGGAGTGGTGGTTGATTCGGGAGGAGGAGGTGAGGGAGGAGAGGGTGGAGGTGAGGAAGGAGTGGTGGTTGATTCGGGAGGAGGAGGTGAGGGAGGAGAGGGTGGAGGAGGAAGGAGTGGTGGTTGATCGGAGGAGGAGGTGAGGGAGGGGAGGAGAGGGAGGAGGTGAGGAAGGAGTGGTGGTTGATTCGGGAGGAGGAGGTGAGGGAGAGGAGGAGGTGAGGAAGGAGGTGGTTGATTCGGGAGGAGGAGGTGAGGGAGGAGAGGGTGGAGGTGAGGAAGTAGTGGTGGTTTCCCCAGTGGTCGAATACGAGATCTCGGTTGTCGAAAGAGCCGGCAGTTCTGTTATGTCCCCAACGCTGCGCCCGTTCGCATCGTAGCAAGGGCAGTAACGGTCAAAAAAGTATATCGTCCCGTCAGTGTTAGTGAAAGTCTCTTCATTGCCGTCACAGTGGTCATAAAGGTCTCTACAGGTCTGCACAGATACCAGACCTCCATCGGCTGCAGGGCCGTGGCAGCCGACTGTATATGGCGCTTTATCCTGTACGTGGTAGTGGTAGACTCTCTCATCCGGTGACTCCGGAGTTGGGCCGAAGTGTCCCCCGCACGCATCTAGATAAGGCAACATCGAGTTCGCGTAGTCCTCCCACTTACCGTACATTTTGTGACTGGCAATGTCACCAACCGCAGTGGAATGAGAGCCGGTCATTTCATACAGGCAAGAAAAGGATTGGTGAAAGTGGTAGTCCGCTGTATCCCCAACAACAATCCATCCTCGTTTCACTACGAGTTCGTCATCCTTACAAGCGCTTAAGAAAAAAAACATCATGCACGAAAAAACGAGAAGTGCAATTTTATGTGGTGGCTCACATGTATGACCTCCACAGTACCCAACCACGCCATAGTAAGTGTTTCCTTCAAGGCGAGGAAATTCCACGTTGCATTCTTTAGCGACCTCCATAGTCGCGATTCCAATGTCTCGCCCTCCCTCAGTATCGTATACAACGGAGGGGTCGCTGCAACCCCAGTTTTCAATAATAGAGTCTTGCATCGAGGTGAATCCAGCCTCGAAGGGTCCAAAAATATGGGATCCAACCGCAATTGTGTCTCCCTGCTGCAGCAGCTCGTGGTCATACACCTCGACTCCTGCGACGGTGGTGCATCCAACATCTCCAAGGGTCGAGGCCGCGCAAGGAGGACTAGCGCAGCTCGGATTCGAGCAGCCTGCGGTCCCTCCACCGCCAGAATCCCCAGGTCTGGGGCGCGTCTGGGCGAGAGTGAAGTCAATGCTAAGGGCAATTCCAAGGAGGATTATGGCTGAGCGCCAAGACATCGTTGGCGAAGGTCACGGTCACAGTGTGTAGAGTGCAGTATGTGTACTTGTGAAGCGCGGGTAGAGAAAGCGCAGCGGGCACAGATTATGTCTGCTACAATTCATACAATATCTATGTTGACGTGGTATGTGTCTTCGTGTTTCTGTTACAATAAGAATTTGTTTGTCACTAGCCCAACTTTTATTCTCGTCCGGTTGTCTGGAATCGGATCTTTTCACTCTTCCTCACCTCTTTGTCTCTCGTTTGGGGCTCTCCGTCTGTAGAGGGCCGGTCTATGCAAGAGATGAAGTATGAATTGATCATCGGGAGGATTTCATTGGCTGAATTCTTCCGGCGACGCGGCGAGGAGAGAGGGCGACTCTTCGTCTTCAGCTCTTCACTCCACACTCTTGCCTGAGTTTCAAGCAAGGCTCTCGATATTTCCGATAGGGGGTACGTGAACGTACAGGTGGGGAAAAATCAATTTCTACGCAGAATACAAATGTTAGGTGTGATGCAATGATTAGGTTCTATTTTTGAAATTAAGAATGTCGACAAAATTAAAAGTTTAGGAAGGCGAGTTTCATGCATTATTGGTAATTAGGAATGAGCAGACCCAAACGCATTCATCGTAGACTAACCCGTATTAAGATCTTCAAATGTGTAGCCAAAGTTTTATGATACTAGGAATATCGCAAGATGAAGGTAGTGTACAATACAAGGAATCATACTTTATATTTGTGGAATGTAGTATTATTCGGTTGTTAAAAATAATCAAAATGATTGGGCTTATTTCAATACAGTATATTGATAATACAGTGAGTTGAATGGAATATTGGTAATGAGAAATGAAATGCACTCAAGTACATCAATTATAGATTGAATGAAGGTATTAATTTTTTTCAAATGTTTGCCGCTAATTATCAAAAATGCTATGAACATTGCTAGCAATCAAGGTAGGGTACGTTTCAATGTAGTGTTATTATTAGTTTAATCGAAATACTAAGCAAAGGAATCTGAACAATAGTTTAGTCAAGAATATCACTGAGTATGACAAGTATATGATTGAGTCAAGCAGTTTGGACATTTGAGGTAAGTAATGACTAAAATTTATATACAATGTCATAGCATTCTTTAAGGCTAGGAAGTGGTAACTAAGGTTAACTATGTCTAGGATATATACTGGTGAGGTAATGTAAGCATGCGTTTTGGTCAGGCAGTTCATACTAGATGTTGTATCTATTTCTAGGTTGAGAAGAAGTAATGTGCAGTGTTGAATCATGATTCCATCAATGAAATGGATTACATTTGAAATTTGTGTTTAGCCACCTCTTGTGTTCTGCCACAATACCTTGATACGGACCTGCCTTAATGAGATCCTTGATTGCTTCGGGAATCAACTATGGTGAAATGCGATACTTGTGAAAGTGGGTTTTAAGTGTGGTGATAGCTAGTTTGCGAACTCGCTTTCGGAATTGTGGTAAGCAGGTACTTATAAGGATGCTCAACCTCGAAGTTGTAATTCAATGTGTGCAGAATAGACCGTTCAGCGATGAGAATTAGCTTCTCTCGGCTTCCAACACTTCCTGCGAAAACCAAAGGAAACGTTCTGTTGACGGACGGGGAAAGGAAGGCTGTTCACTCTGCTCCAAGAGACGCGCATCACGCAAAGGTCTCAAATTGAAAAGCTTGAACGATAAGAAAGTGAAAATAATAATAATAATAATAATAAAAACATTTACGCTAGCAAAGGGGACAAAGTCCTGAGAGTGCGGTAACCCTGCAAAGCAGGCTAGTGAAAACACCAGGGGCTACTCCCGCTGCTATAGCGCGCCCACAAAGGGGCTCGGCCCACTTTTCAGCAGGGTGACATCTAGAGAAAAAGCTAAGTGCTAGGCAATAAAAAGCTCTAGAAGATGGAGAAGCAGCCATGGCCGGGTGAGTGGAGGGGTGGATGAATCTGAGCGGTGGGGAGGGAAGTCGAGAATTAAGGGGGTTTTGGACGTTGAGGAAGGGGTCGTGGGCGGCGGGGAGAGGGCGGGTGGCGGGGGAGGGGAGGGGGGGGACGGCCCCTCCCCTTGGGGACACGGGACCATCTTTTATTGCAAAATTTTTGAGAATTATTGCAGGAGGGTTTGAAGAAAGTCGTTTGATTGTTGCACAGCTTCTGTTTCTGTCATGGCTTCACTGCATGAGATGTCAACTGTATGCGGGTCAGTGTTTAAGGTGGTGGTGGTGTTTAACAGAAACACGTCTCGCCTATTTTTGGTGTGTTGCCTACAAATTCTTGAAAGTTTTTTAAGGAGAGGTTTAATCTTGCCACGGGGAACACCTATCGTGTTGAGGACAGTACCAAAAAGAGGAGGAAGGTATCCCATGAGTGTAAGAACTTTGGGTCATTTCACGGTGCTTATGAAGGGCTTGGAATTTGCGTTTGTGATTGTCGTGTCGTGGTGACCACCATAATAAGGCTCAATATCACTCTGATGATAAGGAGGGTCTTGAGTGGGCCATGGGCAAAGCGAAGAGGGAAGTACTTTGTCGCTTTCGTTCAGAACTTCATTCCAAATATCAGGGCTGACTCCTGTGCATTCTAGCCTCTTCTTCGTGACTCTGGACTTAGGTAGGACGTTAAGGAACCATCTGGCAATCTTTTTCTGTGTAGGCCTCCAGTCAAAGGCTGGTTGAGTATCATTGGGTGCATTGTCTATAGCTATGATAACAACATCCGAAAAGTCATCCTTATAGCATCCACCACCTGGAAGAACGTAGGGGTCATCACCCGTCCAATAGCCATGTGGGATAAATGGAATATTGTTATGCGGGAATCTGAAAACAAGTTTAAAACCTTTATCGAACCATCTTTTTTGGTTTTTGGGAGACAGCGGAAGAATCCATGTTCCTGAAAATCCAGGGACGGTGTTGGCCGCTTTATATCCCATTTCCAAGGTAGTCATAACCGCCGAAGATTTGCCCTTTTCTTTCCCATCAAAGGGGGGATTTCCATAAACGATTCTGCCGATGCCTGTTATCGGATCCACGTAGGCATCCCAAGCGAGACCATCAAAGCCAATTTTGCCATGATGGCAGAAGGGCCTGAGGGCTTTTTTCATTCTTGTGGTGGGTATGCATCTTCTCGAGTGAATTCTAGGGTGGGCATTTAGTGGGTTTGAGAAAAGTTCACAGCCGTTTTTGTCAAGGTTCCTGTCATCCACCAAAATATCTAAGAGGCTTCTTCTGATTGCGTAGCAGTTTTTAGGATCCCCCGATTCAAACTTACATGCATTGAGTGCTTCATGAATATCGTGTGCCCTATTCGAGTACTCCGCAAGTGAGCATGGGACTGCTTTGTTGGAAAGGCTGTCGGTGCCAGGCCAAAAGTTTCCAAAACTCTTTCTTTTGGACATATTGGAGTTCGGGATATTTAATTGTCCCCGTGACATGGTCCACTTCGGGTTTAGCGGTCACAACAATGGTATTCTGTTTTGAACTTGATGGTCGGTACATGCTAGCTTCCGGGAGAGCGTGTAAGTATAATTCCTCATTCATTTCCTGTCTTAGGTCAGCAAGTGGAAAAAGTTTCGATGGCTGTGTTTTGATGTATGTGGTACCTTTTCCAGGGTTTAGTAGTTTGGGCTTTCCTGAGGTTTCTTCAGCAATGATTTTCCTTAGTTCGCCATCTTGGGTTGTTCTAAGACTATGCAGACTATTATTATGTCCTGAGCATTCAAGTTGGATGTGTTCGAAGGTGCATTTTGTATTCTGTTGGCAGTAGGGGCAGTTTTCAGTCCCGATTTTCCCCAGTTTGAATAAACGTGTTGGAGAGGCATGGAGACCCAGGAGTTCTCTGCTTCTAGAAGCAGTGAAAGCTTTAGGTGTAATTTTGGAAATATCTTTAGTGGGGGTGGTGTTATTCTCGTCGAGCATCCTCAAGTACTTCCCTTGAGACCGTAGAGTTCTCCAATTATGTTAGTGTGAGAGACGTTGAATTCTTCTAATGTGACTGCGGATATCACCTAAAATAGGGACCTCAAAAAAGAATAACGAGAATGGCAATTCCTCGGCAGGGTCGTAGCGGGAGATGTCTAAACAACCCCCTCTGAATGAGGCTCGTTTGGCAGTACGGTCCACTCTGTCATGGACTTTGTCATTATTGTGACCCCTGATCCATTTAAGGATAATTTTACTGTGATCTCCTTCACTGTAGAAGCCAAGTTCTTCTAACAGTAGGCGAACAGCCTGCACATCTCTGCGGTTAGCTTCACGTAATTTGTCCCGGGCACTCATGGATCGGCCATCCTTTGTTACAGCAGATATTGCGGTCATGGAGTCAATGGCATGTACCATTGGAGTCATGGATTTGAGGAGATTCTCTTTTTGTTCTGTGAGCAAGAATCGCAGTCCCGCAATTTCAGCAGATGTACTACTAGGGTCTTGGATATCTTCCTTGATAAGAAGCCCCGGTGCGGCGAAAGTTCTTGAGGGGGGGATATTCATCTTCCGAACAAGTGGCATTCCGTTGTCAAAGTTTTTTATGGCATATGCTGCACCACTGCATGCTGATTTTTTACCGACGAATAGGGAACCATCGCTTGCCATATCATAATCCTCCATTTGTTTGCTCTTTTCGGCGAAGGGGGTAGATTCTTTTCTGAGTCGCTAGGGCAGCTGTATTCACTTTCTTCTTCCGCAGTTTTTGCTGAAATCTGTATAGGCAGCCCTGACTGGGAGTCCCGGTGCAGGCCCCTATGACAGATTCCTAGGACCAACACTGGACTACTGACTGATCTGTAGGTTCGTACTGTGACACACGCTGTGTCACAGGTAGGCTAGACACCGAGACCGTCCGAGACCGTTCCGGGTATATCTAGCTTAGGGTTTATTTATCTTACACAGTTTATCCACACGAGTACGGGACTTTCTGATATCTAGTGTACTTGGATATTCCGGTAGGTCGTGGCCCCATCCACGTTTTCATTCCACTTGCTATCTTGGCCATGATTGGCTAAGCAGCCGCTTGAAGAGGTGGTGCGCACTTGCGCGTTTGGGTGCGACTAGGATTTGGACATGATTTTACGGTAGACGTATTTTGCGGCTTCGAGTCATGGGCACCGCGCGTTGCTATTGCTTGGGATTGGCAATGTTCATTTGCGTTACTTTACCTGCCCTGATCACGCTGGTTTACGTATTTTGGGCTGGTGCTCCGGACACCTTCGACCACGCCGACATTTGCAAGTGCCCTTCGCTCTTTTCGCCGCTCCGCACGTTCTGCCGTTACGTCATCCCTCCATTTCCGCCACAACACCCAAACGTGCTACCGCGCATCATCTTTTCTCTGGCTTTCAGAAGAATGGCGACATCTACACGAGCTCGTAAACGCCTATTGAAGGACTCCGACTTGGACGCCTCTATACGGCTTATAGATGCGGTTCGGGACACCCCAACCGCTAGCACCCCGCCTGTGGTGCCCCCTAATCCTTCCAGCAACTCCGACGCCGCTGTCGCGTTGCGGAAGCATCTCGTTGACCAACACGCTGCGGTCGACGTGGTCTACAAGGGGAGACTACATCGGGCTTGGGCCAAGGGTATCCGCGAGGATATCCTTGGTTCCAAGAAACATCATTATCGTGGTACCGACGACACCGACCGCCTCTCCGAGTTGGTGGTGCAGCTTCGGACCGAGTTTGAGTCCGCTGGACTGGACTTGGCCCCCTTTGACCTCGACGACCCCACCTCTTTGGTTATCGAGAAGGTTAATGGGCTACTCTATGACGTCTTGGCCCTCGTCGTGGAGCGCAACTCTGTGGCCGACACCTGGCTTCGGGGTACGGACTCTTCGGCTGACCGAGATGGACGTCGTGCCCTCATCGACATCATCAAGGGGAGCGTGCCGACAGTCCTTCGCGAGAGCCACCAGCAGGAGCATGCGGCGCTTCGTTATCCCGCAGGCGTTGACCCGCAGCCGATCTTGGCTCGTGAGCAACGTCTGGTGCGGGATAACCGCGCTCCTGACTGGCAGCCCACCGACGAGACCCGTAAGTTGTCCCTCTACAACCGCCTCGACCCCGTGTTCTACGCGGCGGTGAAGGTGCGGTACCCGCTTGCGAGTGACCTTAGCGGGGTCACTCTCCGCTCGCTCCAGGCGCTCGTCGTGGCCATCTTTCAGGCCTGGGCGCAGTCGGATGATGGGGCGGCAGTGCGTGAGAAGCAGACACTGGGGGCGGGCGGTAGGCCCTCCGCCCTTATCACGTCTTCTGAGTACGCGGTCCTTCTCGACGAAATCGCCGCCTTGAAGGCGCTTGTGCAGGGCAATCGTGCGGGCGCGGCTCAGCGACAGCAGCAGCCGCAGCCGCGCGGTAAGCAGCATCCGCGAGGCCATCGAGTGGGTGTGCACCCGGCACCGTCTGTGGGGTTCGACAGGGACAGCATGAAGGCCAAGCCCCTTTGCCACCGTTGCCGCAAGGCGGGCAAAGGGGACGCCTATCACGCGTACCGCGACTGCCCTCTTGGTGGGCGCCAGCATTCGTCGGCCACGGCAGCGGCCTTCTGCATTCCTATTGAGGAGGAGGATGCGGAGGGTCTTCACACCCTGGCACTTGTGCAGGTTTTCCAGGAGGCTGCGGATGATGGACCGGAGGCCTTCGCCCGTGCGGCTTCGGCTTATGGTCCCCCCGCTGTGCTTTCCGCGGGCGGGATTGGCGGCATCGACGTGTCGGCCTACGGATTCAGCGTACCGCCTCCGCCTTCTGGCGGGACCGACGACGAGGACATCTTGCGGCGGCTTGATGCCCTCACCTCTGAGGTTCAGGCCGCCCAAGAGCAGGTACATTACACTCACGCATCCTTTGTTCCTGGGAGTGCGGTTGAGGAGCATGCATCGGCTCTGGTGTGTGGCCCTGCCGCTGCGGCGGGGATCACACCGGAGGGGCAGGTTCCGGCAGGTGGTGCGGCGGCATCGGCATCCGCCGTGCCGGCCCCTGCTATGCCTGTTTCGCAGGTAGAGGATGTACAGCCCGCGCCAGTTCAATCGGCGCGGGTGACCACCACGGAGGCGACGCACGGTGAGTTCGGAGGCTTCGTGCAGACGGTGAATCACGCCGCTGTCCACCCGTCTGACCTGACAGGCTACGACACCGACGACTACGAGGACTTTGCCGACGGCAGCTTCCGGCTGAAGCCGCGGGGCTCGCCTCCGTCGGCCAATCATGTTTCCGGGCCACCCGTGGGCGAGCAGAGGACCTACGGTTGTGGGAAGCCGCCATGGGGCTTCCCTGCCACGGTTGGTCCGTGGGGCATTCCTTTCCTCCTTTCCCTCGTTCTTTGCATCTCGATCATGGGAGTGGCAGCCGTGCCCGACGCTCGGTCGGCTACGGAGATGCCTTCGCCTGGTGGTGATCTCGATTGGGAGGCTCCGTCATTTTTCTCTACGAATGATTTTCTTGATCCGGTGATGACGGCTCAGGGTCTCCTATTGCCTGACGATGTGCCACAGCTTCAGCCGCCCGAGCCTCCTGACACTTTGAGCTTTTTAGCATTTCAGGATTTGGCTCAAGCGGATTTGGGTATTGACATGGCATTCTACTACGGCATGGCCTTACATGAGAGCGGTCCTCTTGATGCGGGGCACTATTATGGAGCTGGTTACTTTACTTCCTACTATGGGATGGACTTCCGTGAGGCCACCGCTGACTACTTTGGTGCTGTCGATTGACTTCTTACTCACTCTGGAGGCACACCAACATGGTGGTGTGCAGAACTCCTGTGACCTCAAAGACTTCTTCAATCTGGTTTATGTTTTGCTTTGACACCTTTATAATCTTCAAACTGACTTGCTAGCACGGTTCTTTTCACTTGTTTAGCGGTGCCTTAATTGCCCGTATGCTTTTGTTCACGTGCTACCTAGAGGTTTCCAATTTGTGTATCAGAATAGCACAGTTGGATTGGCAGTTAGACTTGTCACCTAGCTCCTGCCCTAACACTAACAGCCTTACATTTTCTGACTCTCCTAGCCAGTCACCACCCACAGTGTTGGGGTGGTGTGCTGAAATCTGTATAGGCAGCCCTGACTGGGAGTCCCGGTGCAGGCCCCTATGACAGATTCCTAGGACCAACACTGGACTACTGACTGATCTGTAGGTTCGTACTGTGACACACGCTGTGTCACAGGTAGGCTAGACACCGAGACCGTCCGAGACCGTTCCGGGTATATCTAGCTTAGGGTTTATTTATCTTACACAGTTTATCCACACGAGTACGGGACTTTCTGATATCTAGTGTACTTGGATATTCCGGTAGTTTTGTTTTTCATTCTGGCAATAATGGTCTCATATTGTCAGCCTGAGATGTAATCATAGTGTGAGTTAATATCACTGACTTTAGCAAGAACCGAAGAGGGCGGGTCCATATGGTCATTATATTCGAAAATGGAACCTGCTGGAATTAGGATGCAACCGTCATCGGTGATGCTATATTCAAAGTCGTATTGAAAACTGCTGGTTCCTTCGATTCTGACAAAGACATTAGGGTTTTTGGCATTGTTACTGTATTCTGTGTATTGTATTGACATGGCCTATAAGTCAATATTGGTAATGTGAATAAGAGAGATGGAATCTCGGTCACCATTTCAAGGTATGGTTTGCTGGAGGTCAACATTAGCATAAAAATTTTCAAATATTTTTATTTGATAAATAGGTTGGCTGAACCTGTCTAAACATATTATGCACTTCGGGGAGTCAAGTGGTTAAGGCATGAAGAAGTTATGGTCGATACCGTTCCGCGATCTCCCATACTTAACCATACTTAAGCACCAACTAAAAACACATATATCTCGAGATCTAGATCTGCAAATTTTTATGCTAATGTTGACCTCCAGCAAACCATACCTTGATTTCCTTTCCAATGAAACTCACCCGTGTCCGGGGGTACTATGTTGTCTCTATATTGTTTCTTGACATATCTGGCCTGTGGGTCCAAACCTACAGGGTTTTGAAGCATTTCCTTTTCGATTTCGGTTAGCCATCCAGGGGGTCTATTACCGTTCAGCCTGAAAAAGCCTTTGCTTTCTTGCCAGTTTTTTAACATTCCACCGCAGGGAGTCAGAAAGGAACCTGTGTGCTTGAGGTTATATTTTTGAATTGCGGAGGTAACATTCCTCGACATGTAGAGTTGTCTGGGAAGGGTGGTGATTAATGTGGTTTCACCCGCTTCATTTTCAGGGTAATTTTTAGAGTCGATAGCGTATCCAAGTTTTGTCATAATGTGACCTGTACGCCTGAACCAGTTAAAGCGTTTGTCTTTTGTGTGACTATAGGTTGCATAGTGTGATAAGGGAAAGCCCGAGATGGTATTTTTACTCATTTCGTTGTTCATGTTTGAATTATTATTTTAAGCCATAAATTGTTGTTTCTACGGTATAGTGAGATAAGGTGAGGGTCAGTGATACGGTCCGTGTGGTTGTGTTGCCAATATTCGTGTTCATCTGCAGAACACAGGGTGTTCATGGTTTCAGTAATACACGACGCGGTTACAATATCGAAGACACTATCAATACCGTACCCGCCCTGGCAGCAGACTGCTGTCCAGATTATTTGGTGGTTAGTGTCAACTGGGCAGCCCAGGTATTTGATTATAAACGAAGCTATCATTTTGTCTAATTCAATTGCAACATTCTTTGAGGAGTTGGCAATTGCTGAGGTAACTTTAAGGGGGTACGCCATCCTCGGAACTACAACCGCATTTATAACATATCTTAGTTGGTGTAGAGTCATGTGTTGCAGCTGGATGGATGTGAGAGTGGATTTAAGCCTGTCGATAAGGATGTCCGCCTGTTTGTCCCATTCCCCATTTAGTGCAAACCATGCTCCGAGGTATCTGTTTACCTCTTTGCTGTTAGAGAAATCGAGAAATTCTGGCGACTCAGGGGGTATCCATTTCGCATCAATGGAAGGACTCGAGTCATTGGTATTGGGCTCCAGGTGACACCCAGAGATGAGTAAATCATCAGACAGGTCATATCGTGTTACTATTTTGCCCTGGGGTTTGATGCGCTTTCTGTAAGAGTATTTGGATTTCTTAACATTGATGGGAATGCCGATGAAGCTCATAAATTCATTAACTATACCTAGCATGTCTTGAACTTCGTCTTTAGTTTTCCCCACGAGCATGATGTCATCACAGAAGAACCGTGCAAAGATATTTAAAGGGGTGTCCTTTCCTAATAAGTTTTGAGAGGGAGGAATAACATTATTTCCTGGTGTGTCTGGTCTATGGCGCTCCGAGTTGAGTTCGTATCCATATGTGGTTCCTGTCGGGTTTGCACCGTTTGCTCGTTTTGCTAACCAAATTGCCAGGATATCCATAATGGCTACAAACCTTAGTGGGCTCAAAACTTCTCCCTGAGGAACTCCACATTCGAGGGACCATTCATCTGTGAGGCCTTCTTCAGTAAGTACCATTCTAGAGGCATCATTGGTGATGTCTGAGATGATGTTAATTATTTGTGATGGGAGTCCTAACTTTCTGAGCGCTAAATTGCTCATCCAGAATTCAGCTCTGCCAAATGCTTGTTTGAGGTCCAGGTAAACTACGTGGAGGTCTTTGTCGTATCTATTGGCAGCCGAAATTACTTCATTCAAAATTTGGAGTGAGTCATCTATATGTTTTTATTCGGAAGAAAGGCATCTTGAATGGGAAAGAGAATGGGGTGGGTTTTGAGTATTGTTTTGAGACGGTTAGCAATTATTGTATTAAATAGTTTAAGACCCGTTTCCAACATTGTGAGGGGTCTGGAATTATCTATGGTACATGGTGCAGAGGGATTTTTAGGGATTGGAAGGATGACTCCAGATTTTGCACTCTTAGGAAATCTCCCAGTTATAAGAATGTGGTTAAAAAGTGAGACAGTAACTTCTTGAAAATTCTTTGGGCCCTTGATCCACTGCGAGTATCTCATCCCTGAGGGTCCTGGTGCTGTAGAGATACCGCAATCCGAGTATGCTTGTTGGAGTTCTTTGTGCGTGATTTCTGCCAATAGTCTTGCGGCGGCCGTATCGGGGATTTTAGGGCTATCCTTGAGAATGTCAGTGAGCCACTGTGGGAGTTCATCTGGCTCATTCGGGTTAGTAGAAAATAATTTTTTATTTTTGTATTCATCTAGTGTTGTGTTTAGTCTTTCTGATCTTGTCTCAGGTATCTTTCCATCACTACCTGGGGTTGCGGCTGCACCTTTTTCAGTAGGTTTCATCTTTCCCATGACTGTGTCTAGAAACCTCGAAAGGTTAGTTGAGAAAAGATGCTGCAGGGCTTCCTTTTCTCGAAGTTTGCGTCGTTCAATGTCTCTGTCTCTGCTTTTTTGAAAAGCATTTCTGATTATTACATAATTTTCATGCAATCGTAGTCTCCATGTGGCTGCTGCTTCATTATGTTTGGGTTGGAGCAAGGCAAACGGTAGTGTGCGGGCAGCCTTTTTGGCTTGCTTTGGAATGTTACTAACATGGGTTCTTGTGTCCAAATATTTGATGGTGCGGCGTACTGTGTTTAGCCATTTGTATATATAGTTAGATACTGCGGATGGTCTTTCGGACCTCCCAGTTTTGTTCAGATTCTTGGTGCCAAAGGCGTCACTTGCCGCCCGATGTGCCAATTTGTGCAGGGTATCCCATGTCGCGTCAGGTTGCATTTCCTTGAGGCCAGTGTCGTCGTTTCTAGCTGCTTCCAAACCATTTTCCATTTCGAGTGTACTATGTAGTCTTTCAGTGTAAGACACCCAGCCTGTAGCGTATTGGAATAAATGGGCTGTGCAGTCTATTTTTTCCGAATGCATCTCAGATCCGTACAGGCTCCAGAATTTAGCAGGCATATGGGGTTGTAGAAGGATATCCCAGCAGGTCATGTGATCATCTGTGCTAGATTTCGAGATTTTCTTAACTTCCAGTGAGCTGAATGAAAGGTGTCGCTTGAGATAGGCATTTACATCTTTCCTATTTAGTAGATGAGGTGAACCTATATGCCAAATGTTATCTTTAACGTTATGACCTAAGTTGAGACCACCTTCTGGCATCCCCTTTCCTCTAGAGAGTAAGTGAGCTGCATGCCATGGGCTATTAAGGTGAATCCACCATTCCTTGGGTTTGTTGTGCCATTTTAGACATTGTTCCATGCTGTCTGTCTTTTCATTTTTTGCTATGAGCTTGTTCACTGTTATGGGGCTGCCGTCTGTATTATCCCGTCTAGGATCGAGATCAGCGGTGTCACCCTTGGTGGTGTTGATAGCGGCTCTAGCTTTGTTTTTATTGATGCACGCGTGCACAAGTTCATTTGTGCTGTATCCGTTTGCTTCAAGGAGTCCTACAACATCTTTCTTGTTTATTTTCCTTTTTGTATCCTTATTTTTGTTTGTCATTCTGATTGGGTACCCTGGGTACTCATCATGTGTGGTTTCCTTGGCACCATTAAATCTAGGTGTTGGCAAAGTTGTATCGGTAGAAATCTCCGGTTTGGTGTCGTTTTGAGGGAGCTTAAATTCAGCCCATACTATCCCGTGGTCGGAGATGATATAAGGGTTTTCCTCCGTCCATCCAGTTTTAACTGTCAATTCTGCCATAGTTGTGTTGGCCATGATATGGGTAAGTTTTGCTTTTGAGTTTTTGGATATAACATGTGTGAAAATCTCCGTGTTTGGATTACGGTCCATTATCAGTTCATTAAGAGAACATCTGTCATTGTTGAAATAAGTTAAAAGATGCTTATTCTTCTCAACATGCTCTTGATATGACATGTAATTTCCACCCGACACCCGCTGATTTGGGGTAATGGTACAGTTTTTGTCACCTATCTCTATGTAGGCCTTTTTTGGATTATTTCCTGCCTTTCCTGCCCAGTCAGTGAGTGTGTCATATAATTCCATTTGTTCATCTACTAGTGTGGCATCATTCATATAGCCACTACACACTGAGAAGGAATCGTGGTAGAATGTGGTAAACTGGTGTTAAAATGTGGTAAACTGGTGGTAAACGGCGGTAAGCCCCTATGTGGGGTGGTAATCAGGTGGTAAACGTTAAAATATTTATATAAAAAAATAACTGACGGTAAATCATTGGTAATTTGCGGTAACATAGGTTGAAGCATGGTAAAAGCCTGGTAATTTCAGAACGGAGCGTGGTAAACGAGGATCTGGAATGGTAAATGGTCGTGGCCTAATGGTAAATGGATATAAAACTTCGCAATGTAGTATAAATATAGAGACGGAGCTGGTAAACCGTGGTAAACGAGGATCCTGGATGGTAGATATGCAATTCTCTGGTCTGTGGCCAAGGTAGAATTGACAGGAGTGGAGCGACTGGCGAATGGCGGCCAGGTATGAACGCAGGCAGGGGTATACATCGATCATCGTTCAGTAGATAGGTGGGATGCGTCACATACAGATCGTATCATACCTGTCTCGGCTAAACCAGTAGGGAGCCGAAAGGTAGCCGATTTTAGTGGCCACGCGCACCATAGCCGGTAAGAGATAGAGGTAACGTAGCCAAGAAACCAAGTTAGGTTCTTGAAGTTGAAGTTTTCAAAAAACAGTTAAACTGTAACAGTTTTTTTTTGTTTATTTAATTTAAGTAGCAGAAGGTCGAGAAAGAAAATGGCTGGTAAGTAGTTTTACTTTTTTCTTGAATCACGTGGGTGACAGAAAGCAGTTCTGTTGCAATGTATGCAGAACAGGTAGTTTACTTTTAAAAGCGAGTACTGTTACTTAAGAATGGAGAGTACCCGGACAGGAGCAACGAGCGCTGCTGAACAAGGTGCACCTAAACGGGCAAGGACGGCCACGGTTGCAGCGAGGCAGGCCAGGCCGCACTCGCTCCAAAGGTTACGTGCCCCATGCTTGTCTCTTGTGGATGTGCATGTTGGATAGGTTCGTGGCTTAATTAGTTAACCGCTGTTCGACTGAAAGAGCGGACGGCTCCTGAAAGTTTCTGCGTAAATAGGTGGTCAGCGAATATGTGGATACACACAGCCGGTGACTGCGCCCTGGTGCGGAATCACGTGCTTAGGAAAAGTCACCGGCTGTGCGTATTCATTCAGGTACGCAGGCCAGGCCGCACTCGCTCCAAAGGTTACGTGCCCCATGCTTGTCTCTTGTGGATGTGCATGTTGGATAGGTTCGTGGCTTAATTAGTTAACCGCTGTTTGACTGAAAGAGCGGACGGCTCCTGAAAGTTTCTGCGTAAATAGGTGGTCAGCGAATATGTGGATACACACAGCCGGTGACTGCGCCCTGGTGCGGAATCACGTGCTTAGGAAACGTCACCGGCTGTGCGTATTCATTCAGGTATGCGGACTCCCCTGTTTTCCGGCATGCACGCTGTGGGATGCCACTGCTGTGGGAATATCCCATGGTTTCCGCAGTGGATTCAAACATGCTTTCGTGAACTGGTGCGCAGGCCTCCGAAGCTGCAACCGTGCAGGGAGGCGGCCTCCCCCGGTCGCTGGAGGAGTGGTCGAGGAAAACCCGGTAAGACCGTGAACTTTTCCTTCCCCTCCCTTCCCGTACGGGATCCCGCCCGCCCGCCCTTCATCTCGTGAACGCAGCCGCCACTCCGCGGGTGCCTGGTCAGCAGGCTGTCGGGCGACTGTTCATCTGCGGTTGCGAATCAGCGGCCAAGGGGTGAACGGCGAGTCATGGGTGGGATTGTTTTTTTTTTCCCGGCATATATCTTTGTTTATTTCTTTGTAGAAAGGTGCATAGGGTGCACGCAAGGAACATAGGACCCAGGGACAAAGGGTGCGGGGAGGCTGCTCCGCTCCGCGCCGAATCAGGCGCGTGGCGCGTGCGGCGCTCTCCCCGGCGCTGTGCCTTATCCTGCTTCATGTATGCGGCCGCTGCTCGACTTGATGCATGTGGGCCTGTGGCCTCTGCTCAAACCAGTCCGTCCGTCCTAAGTTTCATAGAATCATGTTGTCTGTGTTTCGCTTTCCTCCCTCGTTGCATGTGGGCCTGTGGCCTCTGCTTAAACCAGTCCGTCTGTCGTAAGTTTCATCTCATGCTTCCTGCGGTTGCGAATCAGCGGCCAAAGGGTGAGCAGCGGCGCTGCAGGTCGTGGGTGGGGAGGGATGCGCGAGGGTGCGCGTACGGTACATAGGTGCATAGTGTGCACGCAAGGAGCATAGGACCCAGGGACAAAGGGTGCGGGGAGGCTGCTCCGCTCCGCGCCGAATCAGGCGCGTGGCGCGTGCGGCGCTCTCCCCGGCGCTGTGCTATATGCTGCTTCATCTGTGGTTGCGAATCAGCGGCCAAAGGGTGAGCAGCGGCGCTGCAGGTCGTGGGTGGGGAGGGATGCGCGAGGGTGCGCGTACGGTAGATAGGTGCATATTGTGCACGCAAGGACCATAGGACCTAGGGACAAAGGGTGCGGGGAGGCTGCTCCGCTCCGCGCCAAATCAGGCGCGTGGCGCGTGCGGCGCTCTCCCCGGCGCTGTGCTATATGCTGCTTCATCTGCGGTTGCGAATCAGCGGCCAAAGGGTGAGCAGCGGCGCTGCAGGTCGTGGGTGGGGAGGGATGCGCGAGGGTGCGCGTACGGTAGATAGGGGCATAGTGTGCACGCAAGGACCATAGGACCCAGGGACAAAGGGTGCGGGGAGGCTGCTCCGCTCCGCGCCGAATCAGGCGCGTGGCGCGTGCGGCGCTCTCCCCGGCGCTGTGCCTTATCCTGCTTCATCTGCGGTTGCGAATCAGCGGCCAAAGGGAGAGCAGCGGCGCTGCAGGTCGTGGGTGGGGAGGGATGCGCGAGGGTGCGCGTACGGTAGATAGGTGCATAGCGTGCACGCAAGGACCATAGGACCCAGGGACCAAGGGTGCGGGGAGGCTGCTCCGCTCCGCGCCGAATCAGGCGCGTGGCGCGTGCGGCGCTCTCCCGGGCGCTGTGCCTTATGCTGCTTCATCTGCGGTTGCGAATCAGCGGCCAAAGGGTGAGCAACGGCGCTGCGAGTCGTGGGTGGGGAGGGATGCGCGAGGGTGCGCGTACGGTAGATAGGTGCATAGTGTGCACGCAAGGACCATAGGACCCAGGGACAAAGGGTGCGGGGAGGCTGCTCCGCTCCGCGCCGAATCAGGCGCGTGGCGCGTGCGGCGCTCTCCCCGGCGCTGCGCCTTATGCTGCTTCATCTGCGGTTGCGAATCAGCGGCCAAAGGGTGAGCAGCGGCGCTGCAGGTCGTGGGTGGGGAGGGATGCGCGAGGGTGTGTGTACGGTACATAGGTGCATATTGTGCACGCAAGGAGCATAGGACCCAGGGACAAAGGGTGCGGGGAGGCTGCTCCGCTCCGCGCCGAATCAGGCGCGTGGCGCGTGCAGCGCTCTCCCCCCCGCTGTGCCTTATGCTGCTCCATCTGCGGTTGCGAAACAGCGGCCAAAGGGTGAGCAGCGGCGCTGCAGGTCGTGGGTGGGGAGGGATGCGCGAGGGTGTGTGTACGGTACATAGGTGCATAGTGTGCACGCAAGGACCATAGGACCCAGGGACAAAGGGTGCGGGGAGGCTGCTCCGCTCCGCGCCGAATCAGGCGCGTGGCGCGTGCGGCGCTCTCCCCGGCGTTGTGCCTTATGCTGCTTCATCTGCGGTTGCGAATCAGCGGCCAAAGGGTGAGCAGCGGCGCTGCAGGTCGTGGGTGGGGAGGGATGCGCGAGGGTGTGTGTACGGTAGATAGGTGCATAGTGTGCACGCAAGGCCCATAGGACCCAGGGACAAAGCGTGCGGGGAGGCTGCTCCGCTCCGCGCCGAATCAGGCGCGTGGCGCGTGCGGCACTCTCCCCGGCGCCGTGCCTTATCCTGCTTCATCTGCGGTTGCGAATCAGCGGCCAAAGGGTGAGCAGCGGCGCTGCAGGTTGTGGGTGGGGAGGGATGCGCGAGGGTGCGCGTACGGTAGATAGGTGCATAGTCCGCACGCAAGGACCATAGGACCCAGGGACAAAGGGTGCGGGGAGGCTGCTCCGCTCCGCGCCGAATCAGGCGCGTGGCGCGTGCGGCGCTCTCCCCGGGGCTGTGCCTTATGCTGCTTCATCTGCGGTTGCGAATCAGCGGCCAAAGGGTGAGCAGCGGCGCTGCAGGTCGTGGGTGGGGAGGGATGCGCGAGGGTGCGCGTACGGTAGATAGGTGCATAGTGTGCACGCAAGGAGCATAGGACCCAGGGACAAAGGGTGCGGGGAGGCTGCTCCGCTCCGCGCCGAATCAGGCGCGTGGCGCGTGCGGCACTCTCCCCGGCGCCGTGCCTTATCCTGCTTCATCTGCGGTTGCGAATCAGCGGCCAAAGGGTGAGCAGCGGCCAAAGAGTGGCTCTCCCCGGGCCATCGACAGGGCCATGGATACCTGGCGATGTCGGTCCCGAGCTGCGCATACTTCCACAGCCATCGAGTGTATGCCCCTGTGACAGTGTCTGTTCGCGTGTTTTTGTAGGGCCGCTCTCGCTGCTCTCTACGCACATGGCTGCTTGTAAAAGTCCCCGGCGATGGCAAGCGTTTCATATGGTCGCTAGCAGCGGCAACTACCGGCCAGTTTAGTGAGCAGGCCTTGAAGGGAACTGTGGCCGCGATGGCCAAGTCTGTGGGTTGGGGCTCTACCCAGACGGGCATTACTCCTCAACAAAAGAAATATTTGTGTGACCAACACCGGTGTCATTGGGGCTACCTGGTGAACAACACCCTGACAGTCTATGCGGAACGAGTACACAGCACGGTTCTGGTGTTGAGACTTTCGCGCGGCGGGACTCATGTTGACCTATATAGGCGAAGGGATAGTTCGTCCCGCTTGCATAGACTTGTCGACTTGCATGGTTACGGCATTGCAGTGGAGTGGGTTCTGCCCACGCCCACTGGCACTTTTGTTGACCTGACGTGAGCGCACACCATGTGATACACTACGCCTGCGTGTTTCCAGGATACGAGTCCTCTCTTCTGGCACGTGATTTTAAACGGCACTATCAAAGACTTAGTGTATAGGATTAACAGCAAGCTTCGTTAGCGCGGTTGTCATAGAAGCATAGTAGTTACCGTCTACCATCGTGGCGTGCCGGATAATCATGAATACGTATGCTGCAGACGATGTTACCATGTAGTATCGTAAAATGAAAGTTATTATCCAGTGCGCTATGCCCTGGGCCTGTGGCCTCTGCTCAAACCAGTCCGTCCGTCCTAAGTTTCATAGAATCATGTTTCCTGTGTTTCTCTTTCCTCCCTGGTTGCATGTGGGCCTGTGGCCTCTGCTCAAACCAGTCCGTCTGTCGTAAGTTTCATATCATGCTTCCTACGGTTGCGAATCAGCGGCCAAAGGGTGAGCAGCGGCGCTGCAGGTCGTGGGTGGGGAGGGATGCGCGAGGGTGCGCGTACGGTAGATAGGTGCATAGTCTGCACGCAAGGACCATAGGACCCAGGAACCAAGGGTGCGGGGAGGCTGCTCCGCTCCGCGCCGAATCAGGCGCGTGGCGCGTGCGGCGCTCTCCCCGGCGCTGTGCCTTATCCTGCTTCGTTCATCTGCGGTTGCGAATCAGCGGCCAAAGGGTGAGCAGCGGCGCTGCAGGTAGTGGGTGGGGAAGGATGCGCGAGGGTGCGCGTACGGTAGATAGGTGCATAGCGTGCACGCAAAGACCATAGGACCCAGGGACCAAGGGTGCGGGGAGGCTGCTCCGCTCCGCGCCGAATCAGGCGCGTGGCGCGTGCGGCACTCTCCCCGGCGCCGTGCTTTATGCTGCTTCATCTGCGGTTGCGAATCAGCGGCCAAAGGGTGATCAGCGGCGCTGCGAGTCGTGCGAGGTAGAGAAGTCTTAGGGGTCCCCTCGAGGCGGG